>JAKOGI010000330.1:562500-592500 GCA_029747015.1 Carnegiea gigantea
ACAGGGAGGTATTTATTCAAGAGCTACAAGAAGGATATACAAAACTTGGAAGCTAATAATTGTTGCAACTCGAAGCTTCTTTGCAGTTGTCGTAGCAATTGTATGTATTTGCCTATGTTATCTACATACTTTTATGTAGAATTTTGTTATAGAATGTAACACTCACTTGTGACAAGACTGACTGGGCTAAATGCTCCTTGTTTATGATAAGTGGCTACTACATGAGAGAAATAGTACCCCCAAACACTATTTCCAAGACCCGAATTCAGCTCAACACAACTAGGGATAGACACAATTATAGAAAGAACTTTTTTTGACATTTAAACTTATGAAAATTTTGAGTTAGAATACCTAAGGCATCAAGAAAGAGAAAGCTCTAGTAGAAGTTATTCACATTAAGAGGAGCTATCGTCCAGATTTAATTTTCTTGATTGAAACTATGGTTAATGAAGATAATACATTCCATATATTATCCAAACTAGAGTTTGATGAGCATGAAATATTACATCCTTTTAATCATACATGTGGATTATGGGCTTTATGGTCTATAGATAACATTTTGGTGCATGTCTTAGCTAAAGACAACAAAGCCATTCACCTCTATGTCCATGATAAACAGAATAACACTGAATCCATAATCTCTGGGATTTATGGGCCAGCACAAGAAAGAGATAAGCATGATTTTAGGCAAACTCCCGCTTTTGAATGAGGTTTTCCATCTCCCTTGGTGCATTATAGGTGACTTTAATGAATTACTTTATCCAGAGGGTAAATTGCATGGGGTACCAATCACTAAAACTAAAACTCAAAGAATGAATGATCTTATGCAAAAAATTGATGCAGAAAGTCTTACCCCGCTGGGTAGACCATTCACATGGAAAAAATGAATCAAAAGTCATCTTGTATATGAGGGACTGGACCGTGTTTTAGCATGAAAAGATCGGGTATCCAAATGCTAAGAGCACAAATGCATAATGGTCCATTTGCATTCTCGGACCATTCATTCGTACTTTTAGATACAGAGCCAACAATGCAGCAACAAAAGATAGAACATTCAAATTTTAGCAAAGTTGGGTTAAGTATCTTGGAGTCCATAAGATGTCCATAAGATAGTAGCTAAAAACCGAAAACAGTCCTTTGTCAGTACTACTATATTCAAAGTGGTTAGTAAATTGAAAAGAATCAAACAACATTGTGAGAACGGGACAAGTCCACTTTCTATAATTTGGATGAAAAAATGTCTTCTAACTCAAAAAAATTACATTATATTGAGGAACACCTCATTGAGGAACCAGAAAGTTATAGATTCAATCAATGGTGCAAAAGAATGATAAGAAAACGGGAAAGACTGCTTCTTTCCCATCAAAATTACTATGACAAATATTATAGAAAGAAATGGCTACCAGAAGGAGATAGAAACTCCAAAATTTTCCATCAAAGTGCGAAAAACCATAAAAAGAAGCATTCCATAGTAAGAATCCTAGATTCATCAAGACCCTGGATTGATGGACAAACTATAATCCAAGACAAATTTGTTGAAGAATTCAAAAATAGATTCACCACTTAACACCACAATGTTAGGATCAATATTGAGTTCCCCAGAAAAATTACTAACGAACTAGGTGATGCCTTAATTCAACCATTTTCAGATGAGGAAGTAAAAATTGCAATATTCCAAACGTATCCATCTAAAGCACCAGGATTTGGAGCATGCTTTTTCCATAAGTATTGAAATTTACTAGGTCAAGACATTTGTAGTATAGTCAAAGAATTTTTCCGACATGGAAAAATCTTAAAAGAGCTAAATCATACATTCATAGACCTTATTCCAAAAACTAGCGACCCGCATACAACCCATCATTTTAGACCTATTAGCCCTTGCAACATGATTTATAAAATTATCGCCAAATGCTTAATCAACGGATTAAGACCTTGCCTTGAAAGCAATATTAGTCCATACCAAAGTGCCTGTGTTACAGGTAGGCAAACTCATGATAATATCCTTATAGCAGATGAAATTATGAATAAATTTAAAAATACAAAGGTTAAACAAGCTTGGGTGCCTCTAAAGCTTGATGTAGAAAAAGCATATGATAGAGTAGAATGGGGCTTTCTAATCCATTGTTTTATCTAGTTTAACTTTCCATCATAGTGGATTGAATAGATACTTCAATGCATTACAACCACAACATATTCTATACTAGTTAGTGACACACCATGTGGATTTACTAAGTCATCTCGTGGTCTTCGGAAAGGAGATCCGTTATCACCATATTTGTTTTTGGTTTGTATAAAGGCTTTAACAACAATGCTAACCAGTAATATTAATAATAAGAAAAGTGGGATTGGGTCAAAGTATGCTCTCAAGCACCTCAAATTCCATGTTCACTTTTTTTTAATGATAGTCTATTTTTCTGTAAAGGAAATCTGCAAGCTTACCAAAAGGTAAAAAAGATACTAGATGATTTTTGTACTTATTCTGGGCAATCTATCAATTATCAGAAATCATCCTTAATCCTTTCTCCTAATGCCTCACGCAATGATATTAATTTGGTTAAGAGAGTGTTCAACATTCTTGACAAAGGATCACTCGGTAAGTACCTGGATGTCCTACAATTTTTTGTGCGAAAAAAACTGGCATGTTTTTGAACCACTCATTGAAAAGGCAAAACAGAAACTGGGTTCTTGGAAAGCTAACACTATGTCTAAGGTGGGGTGGCTAGTTCTTATCCAGTCCAATCTAGAATCACTCCCGCTCACACGATGCAATGTTTCAAATTACCTAATCTTACTTGTCGAAAATTAGATAATTAATAGAGAATTTTTTGGAAAACATGTACTAAAGGGATGCTATTAATGGCTTGAGATAAAGTTGGCATACCAAAATCCCAAGAGGGACTGGGGCTTCGACAAACAAGCCCAACTAATATACTACTATTGAATTCAAGTGCAAGCTAATATAGAAAATCTTCAATGAACCTACTAACTTATGGGCACAGCTTATGCATCAGAAATATTGCCAATCCATAAACATTTTTGATAGAGTGACAAAGAGCACTAACTATTGGGCATGGAAAACTTTGACAAATAGTCTTCCGATCTTCTGTAAATGAATAAGATGGAAAATTGGTGAGGAACTGATATTAAATTCTGGACTAATAATTGGTGTCATGATAGGGATCTCATTCATCTTACGAATATTGACCCATCTACAATCAATTTGTATACTAGTGTAATAGCCCGACCCTAAATCATGTTTATTTATTTAATTAAGTTGTATTATTAATTTTTCGCATTTATTTATCTCAATTAATCACCCCGATTGGGAGAATTCAATTTTAGGCCTCACTTTGCAATTCAAATTTCATTTACCGTATTAATTTCGAAAAAATTGATAGTAGACCTCGATAATTATGATTTAAAAAATTAAATTATTTTTCATGATATCACATTTAATCTCGAGCTTTGGAAAAAAATAATAATAAAAAAATTTCAAGCGCACTTGGTCTGAGCTAGTTTTCGAACCCGAGCCCGTTTAAGGCCAATTTTGGCCCACCAAGACTGGAACCTATTTATTCGCCTAATTACTCTTAATTAGGCCTAATATATACTTAAGAAAAGTGGCTTTTTAAACCTTAAATTTTAGCCAAGCATTTCTTTTCTTCATTTCCCACCAAGTATTTACAAGACACTTTCTCCCTCTAGTTTTCTCTCCTCCTTCTCTCTACCCACGGTAACAGCCCCCCCTCCCATCCCTATTATGGTGTTTGCTGGCCACTTTCCGGCCACTCTCTGACAAGAATTTCAATCCCCAACAACCTCCCTTCATTAGCTACAATCTCCCACCCTCAAAATCACCAAACCTCATCTCCATCCCCACCTTTTTTTAAGATCAAAGTAAGTAGCTTTATCTTGTTCTTTGGATTTTTGGTTTTTGCTTCTTGTTTGGTTGTTTTAATGGTGGATCATGTTATTTTGATTGAATTAAGAGCTATCTTGGTGATTGATCATGGTGGAGTTGAGTTTGGATCACGCTAGGGTTAGGGTTACATCCAATCATGCAAGCTTTATGTTAAAGTGTTGGATTTTGATTGTTTTATCCTTGATTTTGATCATCTTTTAATCCATTGAAGTTTATTATGATGTATATGGTATTTTGAAATGATGGGAGTGAGTTCAAGTTGGCCTTAAGTTAAGGTTTTGTCCAAGAATATATGGTTTGAACCAAACTAGTATTAAACTTGATGTATGTGCATATGTGACTAGAAAATGAGCTTTACTGGATATGAATATGAAGTGAAATTGAGTGTGGTGTTTGTGTATGATGTTGGGATGGACCAAAGTGTGTTTACATGCTTTTAAGGAATGATTTACGTTGAAGATTGGCGCGAAAAGTGAGGAAACAAGCTCAAACAGTGAGGCTGGAATTTTCAGAAAAACAGGACAACCTTTGGGATGAAACTGGTAATGATCGGCCCAGCCAAAAATTATGATTTTTGGTGCTAGATAGGTTAGTGTGTTAGCTTTAAAATGCATTTTGAATCGTCTTAATATGAGTTCCGTGGAAAACGTTATAGTCGTTTTGCTACGACTGCGCAGATTGAACTGAAATTGTGCACGTCTATGTTCTACCCTAATTTTAGGGACCTTACTATGTGAATCATGCTTTGTGTCCTAAATAAAAGTTTTAGTGGACATTATGAGCTTTTCATATTGGGATTTTATATCTTATTTGGAGGTCAAGAGTGAAAGATATGGATTTTCTAATGCAAACCATCAAACGGCAACATGAGTGAATATAAAAATTGTGACATTTGAAAATATTTTCAGAAGTTTCTATATAATTATGGGTATTGCAAGGAAATTATAAAGCATAGTGATTTCAACATGTTTGATTATATATAGAAGCTTACTTGGGTTTGAAAACTGAGTTAAGTGAGCATGAAAATGAAATTTGAGAATAGGGCACAGTGATGACTCAAATTAGTGTCTATTGGATCAAATGAGTTTATTTGAGCTTTTTATGAACCTCACAACACCTCTCATGGCATTGAGCCTTCTATTATCCTTTTCAGAGGCATTAACCATTCTATTATCCATCTCAGAAGCATCACACTTTTTATTATTCATTTCAGAAATATCAGAAACCCACATTTCATTTATATCAATCAAAATCTTTTCATTATCACCTCAATTTTTCCAATTTGGTCTATTTTGTTTCAGTTTGTTGTAATTCAAGTTCAATAATCCTAACTGATTTATTTTTCAGATCATTTTAGTTTAACTTGCCTGATATTAGATTATTGGGATTGTAGAAGTCTTTTTGATTACTCAATTTCCATTGAAGTTACAAATTATGGGTGTGAATATTGTTTACTAACTGCATTTACCTATAATTACATTTTTTTAACAGAATTGAGGCCTAGTCTATCATTTTCCTTTGTGAAATATCAAGTGAAATATCATTTTATAGACTTCAGGTACGTCCATTGCTTGTACCTTTAGAAATTAGAGTGTATTTATCAACGTTATCATATTTTGGTAGGTACATCAATAAATCAGTTTATACAGTAATTTATCAGTTAATTAATGACCTCGTCAGTTATCATCTATAGGGCATTCCCCCTTCAGTTACCCGCGCGGCTTCAGGCCAGGTCCCCCGGTCGATTTGGCAGGTGTACATTTATCCATAGATCATAACAGTATCAAGGGGTTTACTATCAGATGATAATTACTAATGCAGATTTATATTCATCTCATTCTCTGTTTTGACCTTAAATGAATTGCAAAGCAGGCCCAATCAGTGTTTCAATGATCATTTAACAATTCAGGAATGCATGTACTGAACTTCAGCTCACAGTTTCGAAATGTTTTTCATGTTTTATTTTAGGCAAATGCTTAGAGAATTGTCCTTATGCTAGCAAAGTAGCAAAAGAGAATAAGTTAAGCAAGAAAATCTGTATGAATCAGCAGTGATACAATATATGCATACTTTAAAGTTATATTTTGAATTCTTCGGTGCATGAGGATGTAGATTACATGGTGAATTATCTTACTATGGTTTATAAACCTTACATTGGTTAACACTTGATTGTGAATGGATAATCATGTGTGAATGTGTATAGTTGAGGTTATGCTTAACTATGTTATTTTAGGACACATACTTCAAGCCTTATCCTTTGGGACGGCGGTAACGCCCCTATCATTAGATTTATCAGATTACAATTGAGTGATTTATTAAGGAGAATATGAATAGTGAAATATGTTTAATTTGGGGTGTTACAGATTTGGTATCAGAGTCAGGTTGAGATTTTCTTTATGAGATATAGAGTATGGAGTTAAGATACTGAGAAATTGGTTAGTGAGGACTGAGGATTATTATGATATCCTTAGAGATTTGTGGCACTGGTAATGTCTGCTTATCCCACACATATTCTACTCGTATATTCTTCTTTGTCAGATGGATCCATATAATATGTATATAGTTTGATTTCGAGCATCAGATTCGAGGGTGATTTTGAACAACAACTTAAAGGTGTTCCAATGCATTTAGGTCTGTATGGCCATATGAGCCACCCATCTGAATGGTATATCGTCCTTTTAGCTGGAATTGTTTATTTTTGATATGTAAACCCTTATACTCCAGACGTGTAGCCCGTAGAGTTGTGATCTCCGGTGTGTAGCCGCTGGGCTTGATTTGATATCCTTTTATGCTTCTATTCAATGCAGGGGATGTGATGTAAGGTTGTAAGCCTGAAAAATGGCCAGCTTACAGGCAAAACTCTGTCCGTTTCACCCTAGAAATTTCAGAATCACTAACACTCATAGCCCTAGGGTTAGGGGTTGTTATAGATGTGTCCTATGAAAGGTCCTTGACTCATTTTGAGGTTAAATGTATAAGGAAAACCAAGTATGGGCAGAATATGCAAGTTTAATTAACTTGATAGTTTTGATCATTGCACAAGGACTGACTTTGAAGTAACTTTTGTCCATGATCAACATAATTTACGCAACGATTTCCCATCCTGAATTTAAGGTTAGGGAGATGTCTTTCATATGAAACAAGCTTCAAGTGGAGTGGAGGTCACTTGGTTATTCAAAACTGTTAGACAAGTTAAAGTCTGCAAATTGGGCAGAATTCTAATGTACAAGGTCTAGGTTTAGTCCACTTGCAGCCTATGCATTCTATCAGATAGAGATGTTTTAGTTAGTTTATGTCAAAGCACAAAAAGCAAGCTTTTCAATGATCCATATTGCAGCACATTTGGAGACCAGTGGTTAATGAAATTTAGTCTAGAAGTCCGATGGTACAAACTGCTCAAGTCAGTGGATACATATAACTTTGATCTTATATTTCCTTATATTATGGGTGTTATTTTGTGCGTTTCTCGGATCTAAGTGGCAATTACTTTAATATACTTCATTGATTGCAGATATTTCCTTGTATAACTCAAGAATTTCATCTAAGTGAGTTATATGAGGGTTCTTGATGTAGTATCCCCTGAATTATAGGATTTTGGAGAGGCTTGTTCTATGGTACATAAGTTTGAAACTATTGACTACCGACGATTCCATACAAGAGAAACCAAGGACACGTTAGAGAGACATTTTGCTTCAATCCATTGCAATTCAAGACTTACTTAAATTGCCCAAACTCTTGCAAGCAGTTCATTGACTCCACCTCCATTTGTGAAGTAGATGTTACTCTAAAAAATATTTCACTGCACCTTCTGGTCACATATCATCTACCATTATCCTTGTTGGATTATCAACTATTGGACATTCCTCACTTTGACCAAGGACTTTGTCTTTTTGTCTTCATGGCATCTCCCCATCCAGTTGCATCATCATTCACTCTCATATTACATCTTCTTCAGTTCTGGTCACCTTTTCCTATTTTTAAGAGTCCAATTGGTGCTAGTAGCTGGATTATGATTGCGTTGCATCCATGTCAATAGATGATCATTTTGTAGCACGCCTGAACAGAAGGTAGATCTTAACTACACTTTGTATAGGGGTTGATTGTTATCAAACTTGTGGAATCCATTGCTAAGGGGAACGTAATGTGTCTACCTTTTTTGCTGATTCAATCTAAGTTTCCTTCGGAAGATCACTTGTATAAAACTTAAGTTTGACAATCAAAATTTTTGCCATGCATTTGGATTACTTCAGTGAGAAATTTTGATGGCTTACTGCCCTTTAGAAAAACGCCTTCAGTTGATTCAGACTACAGAACTCTAGAATGGAAAGTATGACCCAGTGGAACTTGAAGAATAGATTCGAGGAATGGAAAAAATTTTCACTGTAGTAGAGGTTCCAAGGGATGAAAAGGTGAACATTGGAACATTTTATCTAATAGGTGAAACCGATATTTAGTAGAACACTCTTAAGAATAGGCTCTTAGGCATGACTTCATTTGGAGCCGATTTGTGAAAGAACTAATTACACTGTTCCAAATTGCTAAGTGGGAACTAACAAATGCACGTGGTGTGGTAGCCCAGAGCACCTCATCGCTGCCTGCTCCCGAAAACTGAAGGTTATAGATAAGGGCTCTCACTTTTAAGGCCCGCAGCTGTAGGAAGGGCTTATGTGTTGAGCAAGAAGGAAGCTGCCACTTCTGGTGCAGCACTGAAGCTCTTTTTTAATTTCGAAGCCACTTTGTGTATTGATTGATTCAGTTGCCACTCATTCATTTATATTTACACGATCTGCCATGCAAGTGAACCTTGAGATTAGAGGGCAGAAACCACTTATGGAATCGAGTTATCCAACGACTCTAGAGTTAAGTATTCTACCTCTCATAAATATGTGTCAATTACAGTTGGGGGGATAGTATTCCCTGGAGTTCCGATTCTTTTTGACTCATTAGACTTTGATATCATTCCAGAAATAAGCTAGTTGTGTACTTATGGGGTCAAGATAGATTGTGATTACCCTAGGGTTATTTCAAGAGATGAACAAGAGAGAGAAATATGTTTCATGGGCAAAGAAAGGAAAAATCTTGTCCTTTAAATTCTGTAATGAAAACCAATGAGCTCTTATGTCAAGGATATATTATGTATTAGTGTTATGCTAGTAACATTCAACTGAAGGAAGAAACAACAAAAGATATCCCTATAGCTTGTGAATTTAGAGATGTTTTCATGAAAAGTTATCGGGACTGCTCCACAAAGAGAAATTGATTTTGAGATTGAATTAATCCCTGATGCTCAACCTATCTCCAAAACCCCATATCGTATGACCCCAATTGAGCTTAAAGATCTGAAGATTCAGTTAGATGAGCTATTACGGAAAGTATTTATCAGACCATCTAAATGTTCCTTAATGGGATGCCTAGTTCTATTTGTAAAGAAGAAGAATGAAACCTTGTAGTTATGTACTATTTTCATAGAGCTGAACACGATCCCCATCAAAAACAAATACCCATCGCCCCAAGTAGGTGACTTATTTGCTCAACTGCAAAGAACATGAGTCGTATCTCAGATTGATTTGAGGTCAGGATACCATCAACTTCGGATTATACCTGAAGACATATCCAAAATTAAACTATGGACCATGTTTGGGTCACTATGAATTCACTGTGATGCCTTTTGGCCTAATCAATGGCCCTGCGGCTTTATGGATCTTATGAATAGAGTTTCATACCCTATTCAGACAAGTTTGTGATGGTATTTATAAAAGATATCTTGAAATACTTCAAGGACAGAGATGAGTATCCTGTTCATTTGTGAATAGCATTGCAGACCTTGAGGGAACATCAATTACATGGCAAATATAAGAAGCATGAGTACTGGTTAGAAGTAAATGTATTTTTGGAACATATGCTTCCAAAGGAAGAGATTAAGATTGAATTACAAAAGATGAAAGCAGTTATAAAGTGCTCAAGACCCACCAATGCATTGAGATTAGAAACCATTTGAGTTTAGTATGGAATCATCGAGTTCAGGAAGGAATTGACAAATATTATCCTCCCTGATCAATTTATTGAAGAAAGCTATAAAGTTAACAAGAAGATACAACTCAAGCCTTATGAGAAGGATTACCTACCCATGATATACAGTTAGCAGCTGTAGTTTTTGCAGTGAAAATTTGGAGACATTACTTATATAGAGTATCATACAAAATCAATACTGATCATCAAAGCTTGAAATACATCTTCTCTCAAAAGAAACTCAGTCGACATGAAACATTAGTTGTGGCAGATCCAATGTCAACCAAGAAAAGGAAATGTTGTGGCAGACGCCCTGAATAGGAAGGCACAACATACTGTGATTACTGTAGTAATTACTCAATTGAATCTCTTGAGGGAGCTTGAGGACTTAGACATTCAATTAGTGTCGCATAGAAAGGCGAATGTTCAACTAAATCTTATAGCCCTGCCTAATGGAGGCGCATGGACTTTGTCACAGGATTCCCTCAAATATAGTGTATAACTGAGATCAGAGATTTCAAGCCTGTTATGGGAAGTACTTTAAAGAGCTTTTAGAACTAGATTGAACTTTTATAGTTCTTATCATCCTGAAATAGATGGACAAGTATCTAAAAATATCAATGGATCAACTCTTCTAAGTTGGAGCCTATAGTGCTTCACGACCTACAACCAACATTTGCATTTGAAGAAAGTATGGAACTCCCAGCAGTCAACGTTGTGATAGCACTAGCAGAGAATCCTTCATTAAACATTAGGACAAACTGACGGTAGACATTGATAACAAATCATCTTATGGGTCATAAAGATCTTTTTCAGCATTTAATAAGGTGACACATGTCAGAAGATTCCGCAAAATATCCTATTGAAAGTGACAGAAATGTTATGTTGATAAAAGAAAGAGATTCCTGGACTTTCATGTATATAGCAAGGTTCTTCAAAAAGTTTCATCAATTAAGGATGTAAGAAGGTTGAACTGCAAACTAAATTGCGAACAAGATCTTTTAGACCATATCAGTTTATGAAAGGCCGAATTGCATAGCTTGTCTACCAGCTCTGCCTATATAGCTCAAACACGTGCATGACGTGTTCCTTGCCTCACAACTCAAGCAGTACATTTCATATCGTAATCACGCTATCATAAGCAAACCTATTGCGGCCATTGTGGGTCTTGTGCTTCAAGAGCACCCAGTCCAGATATTATATCACAGGATTAAGTAGTTAAGTATTAAGCAGATATCTTTAACCAAATTACTTTGGGCAAACGATACCTCCTCAGAAGCTACTTGATAAACTGAGAAGCAAGTGAAAGCCAAGTACCCATACTTATTTGAAATAACCTTGCATGTTTTGACAAAGTTCATAAGTTTCGAGGACGAAACTCTTTAAAGGGGGAAGGCTGTAATAGCCCGACCCTAAATTATGTTTATTTATTTAATTAAGTTGTGTTATTAATTTTTCGCATTTATTTATCTCAGTTAATCATCCCGGCTGGAAAAATTCAATTTTAGGCCGCACTTTGCAATTCAAGTTTCATTTGCCGTATTAATTTCGAAAAAATTGATAGTAGGCCTCGATAATTATGATTTAAAAGACTAAATTATTTTTCATGATATTACATTTAATCTCGAGTTTTGGAAAAAAATAATAAAAAAAATTTCAAGTGCACTCGGTCTGAACTAGTTTCCAAATCCGAGCTCGTTTAAGGCTAATTTTGGCCCACCAAGACTTGACCCTATTTATTTGCCTAATTATCCTTAACTAGGCCTAATCTATACTCAGAAAAAGTGCCTTTTTAAACCTTAAATTTCAGCCAAGCATTTTTTTTCTTCATTTTCCACCAAGTATTTACAAGACACTTTCTCTCTCTAGTTTTCTCTCCTCCTTCTCTCTACCCACGGCAGCAGCCCCCCTCCCAGCCCTATTATGGTGTTTTCCGGCCACTTTCCAGCCACTCATTGGCAAGGATTTCAATCCCCAATAACCTCCCTTCATTAGCTACCATCTCCCATCCTCAAAATCACCAAACCTCATCTCCAACTCCACCTTTTTTCAAGATCAAAGTAAGTATCTTTATCTTGTTCTTTGGATTTTTGGTTTTTGCTTCTTGTTTGGTTGTTTTAATGGTGGATCATATTGTTTTGATTGAATTAAGAGTTATTTTGGTGATTGATTATGGTGGAGTCGAGGTTGGATCATGCTAGGGTTAGGGTTACATCTAATCATGCAAGCTTCATGTTAAAGTGTTGGATTTTGATTGTTTTATCCTTGACTTTGATCATCTTTTAATCTATTGAAGTTTATTATGATGTTTATGGTGTTTTGAAATGATGGGAGTGAGTTCAAGTTGGCCTTAAGTTAGGGTTTTGTCCAAGAATGCATGGTTTGAACCAAACTAGTATTGAACTTGAAGTATGTGCATATGTGACTAGAAAATGAGCTTTATTGGGGTTTTTATCTTACTTGGAGGTCGAGAGTGAAAGATATGAATTTTCTAATACAAACCATCAAATAGTAACATGAGTGAATGCGGAAATCATGACATTTGAAAATATTTTCAGAAATTTCTATATAATTATGGGTATTACAAGGAAATTACAAAGCGTAGTGAGTTCAACAAGTTTGATTATGTATAGAAACTTATTTGGGTTTGAAAACCAAGTTAAGTGAGCATGAAAATGAAATTTGAGAAGTGGGCATAGTAATGACTCAAATTAGTGTCTATCGGATCAACTAAGGTTGTTTGAGCTTTTTATGAACCTCATAACACCCCTCACAGCATTAAGCCTTCTGTTATCCTTTTCAGAGGCATTAACCATTCTATTATCCATTTCAGAAGCATCACACTTTCTATTATCCATTTCAGAAATATCAGAAACTCATATTTCATTTATATCAATTAAAATCTTTTCATTATCACCTCAAGTTTTCTAATTTGGTCTATTTTGTTTCAGTTTGTTGTAATTCAAGTTCAATAACCCTAACTGATTTATTTTTCAGATCATTTTAGTTTAACTTGCCTGATCTTAGATTATTGGGATTGTAGAAGTCTTTTTGATTAATCAATTTTCATTAAAGTTACAAATTATGGGTGTGAATATTGTTTACTAACTGCATTTGCCTATAATTATGTTTCTTTAACAGAATCGAGGCCTAATCTATCATTTTCCTTTGTGAAATATCAAGTGAAATATCATTCTAAAGACTTCAGGTACGTCCATTGCCTGTATCTTTAGAAATCAGAGTGTATTTACCAACGTTGTGATGTTTTGGTAAGTATATCAATGAATCAGTTTACACAATGATTTATCAGTTAATTAGTGACCCCGTCAATTATCATCTATAGGGCATTCCCCATTCACTTACCCGCGCGGCTTCAGGCCAGGTCCCCCGGTCGGCTTGGCAGGTGCACACCTATCCATAGATCGTAACAGTATCAAGGGGTTTACTATCAGATAATAATTAGCAATGCAGTTTTATATTAATCTCATTCCTTATTTTGACCTTAAATGAATTATAAAGCGGGCCCAATCAGTGTTTCAGTGATCATTTAACAATTCATGAAAGCATATACTGAGCTTCGGCTCACAGTTCGAAATGTTTTTCATGTTTTGTTTTAGGCAAATGCTCAGAGAATTGCCCTCATGCTAGCAAAGCAGCAGAAGAATAAGTTAAGCAAGAAAATCTGTATGAATCAGCGGTAATACAGTATATGTATATTTTTAAAATGTATTTTGAATTCTTTGGTGTATAAGGATGTAGATTGCATGGTGAATTATCTTACTATATTTTATAAACCTTACATTAGTTAACACTTAATTGTGAATGGATGATTATGTGTGAATGTGTATGGTTGATGTTATACTTAACTATATTATTCCAGGACACATACTTCAAGCCTTGTCCTTTGAGACGGCAGTAACGCCCCTATTATTGGATTTATCAGCTTATAATTGAGTGATTTATTAAGGAGAATATGAACAGTAAAACATATTTAATTTGGGCCGTTACAACTAGGGTCAATGAGTTTATTTCACCTAATAGATGTTGGGATATCCCTAGGCTTAAGCAACTTTTACCAACCTAGATTGTCCACATCATTTCCAATATCCCTTCACCTATTCATCCTCTAAAAGATGAATGGTTTTGGGGTCTCATTGGAAATGGTATATTTTCCACTAATCTACAGCATGAATGTGCCATGATTTAGATAAACTTAAACTTGGGAAGGATAGTGGATTAGGAAAACCAATCTTTCTCCCAAATTAAGAATTTTCCTATGGCAAATCTACCATAATAGTTTATCCATCAGAGGTACAATCCTTAGAAGGGGGGTGCACATTGATGCAACATGCTCTTATGTCAAGGAGACATCGAGAGCTTTGATCACCATTTCATCCAATGCCCATCTACCAAAAAAATCTGGGCACTGGCACACTCTCATTAATGGATTACAAGACTCTCATTTCCTACAGATATGGATGGGCAACGCATTTTATCCTTCCTCCATTCCTCTCTCAACATTACCATGCTCCACAAAGCCTCCTACTTACTTTGGAGCATATGAAAGGAATGAAATGTTGTTGTTTTCAAACAGAAAATGTTCAATCCAGTTCAAGCTATCATCAGAGCAAAAAGAGCAACCGTCGAGTGGAGATCAAGGAACCATCCCTCAGACTTAATTCATACTTCCCCTCTCCTACATTAACTGTGCTCTATCAATCAACTTGTCAATTGGAAGAAACCGCAAAAAGGTTTTGTTAAGCTTACTTTTGATGGTTCTCTCATCAGTTAGAATGCAGCTCGCGACAATGTTATTTAAGATTGGAAAAGTCAACTACTTCGGGTGGGAGAATGCAATTTTGGAGCAAAATTATACTAGCAACTAAAGCCTTGGCATTAAGATAGGAATCCAAAAAACGATTAAAAAGGATAAAAGTTTATTGAAATTGAAGGGCACAACAAAATCGTCATCGACGTGGTTAAGGGACACATCCACCCTCTGTGACAAATTGACCATTTAGTCAAAGACATCAAATTTTTTATGGATACAACCACCAATTTCTCCATACAACATATCTATATAGAAGCCAATAGGGTGGCAGACTGGATGGCTCGAATGGGCCATACTTCTTCCCAACCGATTATTTGAGATTCCAGCTTTTCCTGTTCCTTTGTTTCTATCCTGTTGGATGATAACTTGCTAGGATTCTTGTGAGAAGAACCACCTAAGTTTCTATTATTTACCCATCTTCCCAAAAAAAAAATCTAAGCGGTGCTTTGGAACCGGTCAAACAGGTTTGATTTTGGTTTCTAATATTAAAGAATCAGTTTCGGTTCCTAGACGAAATCCAAAGCTGGAACCGTAAACCTGTTATGATCCCAACCAAAAAAAAAAAAAAAAAAGTGTAGGCCTAACTCTCCCACTAACTTTTATATAATAAATGTCGCAACTTAATCATCCTTAAAATCCAAACCAAAAATAAACGCATTTTCCCCTTCTATTTAAATTTATGTTTGTTATACTTGTTTTCAAGTCAAAATGCATAATTTGCTGCCTCGATTTACTGATCTTGTCTATGTCTAATAAATGGACAAACATAGCTTGTATTGCATTATATTAATTTAGTGAACACAATTTACCACGTTTAATTCGTAGATGTTAATTATAAAGCTAGGCTTTATAGCTTATGAGCCTTGAGATGAATCATGTTGTATTATGGTTGATTTTTTTATGATAAATAATATCAAATATGGAAAATTTTAAAAAGTGTATAATTAACACAGGTATCCGAAACTGGCAGTTACAATTTTGATTCATTGCTTTTTCCCATCTGAATTTCAGCAGAACCCATTTCACCTGCCTACTTCAAAGTTTTCGACAAATACGGATGCGCTTGGTTGATCCACTATCATTTACTCCTTGACCTTTCTGAGTAATATTCCCTCCCTAGCCTTCCTCATTAGCTAGGTCTAGGCTCCCAAAAGACGATATAAACAAGCCGCCTATTCACCATCAGACAGCTTGTCGTAAGCCTATTGAGAGAAAACTCAAAAAATTGTGTACATTAAATCAAACAAATGAGCATTATGATAAAGAGATCTGATCTGTATTGATATCAAGGTGAATTACACCTGATGTTAGTGAGAGAAACAAGCAAGAAATCAAAGAATTGAGAACCCTCTAGATGGCAATGCCATTTTGTTATTCTCTAAATTCAAAAACAGATTCCAGTAGCTTAAATACTAGCATACTCGGCTTAACCCTTTCTGCCACCTCAGCATTCCTCTAACCAACTTTGAGCAAGTGGCTAACAACCTGAGCCTCCTTAACACTCCCCCTTAAGTTGAAAGTTGAAAGAGATCAACAACTCCTAACTTGGACATGAGTGTATGATATTGATATGTGGTAACAATCTTTGTGAAGAAATCAGCAACCTGATTCTTGGTAGACACATAGGCTGGCACAATTTGTCCTGCCTTTGACATAATGGCAATCAACTTCAATGTGTTTCATGTGCTCATGGAACACAGGGTTGTTTGCGATATGAAGGACAGCCTGGTTGTCACAGTAGAGCTTGACTGGCACTAAGTTAGGCATATCTAAGTCCTTAAGCAACTGAGCAGCCATGTTATTTCGCAACAAATAACTGCCATAGCTTGATACTCTGCCTCATAAGAGGATCCAGTTATAGCATCTTGTTTTTTAGCTCTCCAAGAAATAGGAGACTGACCAAGTAGCACACAGTACCTAGTGACTTCCTTGCCATAGAATAGCTGGCCTAGTCAGAATCAGTATAAGCAATTAGCTGTGAGGGAGAGTTGTGAGCAAAGCAAATGCCCTACCCAGGAGTATGTTTTATGTGTCTCATAACATGGATAGCAGCTTGCCAATGTACATCTGTAGGCTTGTGCATAAACTAACTCAACAATTAAACACTGAAATTTATGTCTGGTCTGATGATGGACAAATAGAGGAGCTTTCCTATCAACCTTATATATCTGTTAGGATCATCTAAAGGGGTTCCCATATGAGCATCAGGTTTGACTTTGGGGTCAAGAGGCAACCTCAGAGGCCTGCAATTTGTAAGTCTGAGCTCCTGTAAAAGATCAAGAGCATAATTTCTTTGACACCAAACAAGTCCTTGCTCAGTCTTAGCAACCTCAAATCCCAAAAAATATCTTATGTCCCCTACTTCATGTGAAACTTAGAATTGAGAAACTGTTTAAGTGTAGTAATATCAGCTTCACTGTCTCCCATAATCAACATATCATCCACATATACCAACACAGTTAAATAAGCACCTTTGGTTTTCTTAAAAAATAAGGAGTAGTCTACTTTGGACTGTTAAAAGCCAAAGTCAAGCAAAACAGTACATAGTTTGGAAAACCACTGCCTTGGAGCTTGCTTTAGGCCATATAAAGACCTGAGTAATTTGTATACTTTAGTCTTCCTGTCAATCCTACTCCCTCTATTAGACAAGGCTAACTGTGTAAGAGGTTGAATACGACCTCCAACCTAAGTATATCCAAGTGCTAAAGTCATATATACCTCCTCAAACAGAACCCCATGAAGGAAAGCATTGGTAACATCCATTTGACACATGTGCTACTTCTTTATGGCAGCTACAACAAGTAATGTCCTTACTGTAATTAGTTTTGCAACAGGAGTAAAGGTTTCTTGATAGTCTATACCATAATGTTGTTTGTTCCCCAAAACAACAAGCCTAGCCTTATGTCTTTTAACACTTCCATCTGCCTTATACTTGGTTTTATATAACCATTTACAACTGATTGCTTTTATCCCCTTGGGCAACTCTGTGATTTCCTAAGTGTCATTATCTTCTAAGGCTTGAAGTTGCAACACACCATTTCTAGTCAGTGACAACATCGGAAAAAAAAAAACCACATGGTCATAAGAACTGTCTATAGTAGCAACAAAGTTTTGAAGTGTGGATCCAAATGAGTATAGCTCATGAAATTGCCCATAGAATACTTGGTGTGAGACAGAGACCTTTGTGCAAACAAGATGACAAAGTCAGTCATCCAGCCGAGCTTCCTTCTTACCCTGGTAGATTGCCTAATAGGAGGTGTGGAAGAGATAGAAACTAGAACTAAGTGGCTAACTTCCTCTACCATTGTTGTATGATCAACATAAGAATCAAGGTCTGTAGAATCAAGTTTTAGAAGTAGGAGTAGTAGTGTTTGCAGACTCAATAGAACCAAAAGCATAGGCCATAAGTTGCTCAAGAAAATCAGCCGACTACGTTGTGCTTGAGCTACCAGAGGAAGGAATAGGGTGCATGTATGCAATCTGTTAGTGCTGAAGAAAAGGGAAAATGTCCTCAAGAAATTTGACATCCCTTGATACAAAACATCTCTTTGTAAGCTAATTGAGATGTTTATAACCCTTTTGAGTGTCTGAATACCCAAGAAAATACATGGTGCACCTCTAGCTTCAAACTTATCAGTGGTTCGTAGAGGATTATAGGCAAATGCCAAGCAACCAAAAACTCTCATATGAGTATAAGAAGGAGCTTTTTTAAACAACAACTCAAAGGGAGTTTGATTATCCAAAACAAGTGTAGGCAACTTGTTGATAATGTGTGTAGATGTCAAGACACAATCACCGCAATAATTAAGAGGGAGCCCTGCTTGAAATCACAAAGCTCGTGCTATTTCAAGAAGATGCCATGTGCTTTCTTTCCACAACTCCATTCTGTTGTGGCCTATCTCTACACAGGAAGTTTGATGCGCAATACCTTTTGAAGCAAAAAATTCCCTACAAGGATCTGAATCAAATCAAAGAGCATTATCTCATCTTACAATCTTTACGTCCTTGTAAAAATGTGTATGAACAAAATTTAAGTACATGGTAAGCACAGCAAGAGCCTGTGACTTGTGTTCAACAAGATAAGTCTATGTTGCTCTATTGAAATCTTCTACAATAGTCAGAAAAAATCTATATTTTCCTATGATGGGAACTCTATAAGGTCCCCAAATGCCATATGAATTAAGTTAAATACATGCTGACTGCCATTGTCTTTTACAGGAAATGGCAACTTAGCAAATTTTTCCATAGGACAAGTAATACACACTTCATCTTTCTTATTGACTAAAGGGGACAACTCAGCAATATATCTCAATTTTGACATTGGAGCATTACCTAATCTATGATGCCACAAGACATAGTCATGTACTGACTTAGCGTTGGCAGAGTGATGACTCACTTTGTTTGCATGCTTCAAGGACCTTCTGGACTTACTGCCAGTGTCCTGCACATCATAAGCAATAGGCCATTGTTCTTGAACTGAAGCATCACTAAGATAGCACAATTCACCTTGCTCTCTACCAACACCCTTTACTATCTTTGTACATAAGTCATGTACAGCATAACACCTATGATAGAAGGTCACCATACAGTCATTGTCCTTTACTAGCTTGGAGACAGATAGCAACCTGAAATTGAATGATGGAACACATAAAGTGTTTTCTAATTTCGGGCCATTCTTAAGTCTAATGTTGCGTCATATGTGACTTCAACCTTTCCACCATTAAGCAAATTAATATGTGTGACATGTCTAGAGTCCTTAACATCTTCCAACTTGTGAGAATTAGGCACTATATGATCAGTGGCCCCAGCATCAACTATCCATTCAGGAGTCTTAAATGAAGAGTAAGAACAGAAAACATTACCTGCAAAAGATTGGTCTAACTCATCCTCTATCTCTATTTGTGCCTGCTCAATTTTCCCTGATTGTGGAATTAACTTTAGCAACTGCTCAATTTGATGCTGAGTAAGCCCAAAATGTCCACCACTCTTTCTAGAATCACCACAACCTTGAGCAACACCCACAATTTTATGTTTATATACACCTTTTGCTTTCTGATTCCTAAAAGATTTGCTACCTTTCTTTTGAGGAAATTTTTTGACCTTGCATATGCAATAATCTACCAGCACTTTCCTTTGGAATGTCCTTTGTTTCCACATGCTTCACATTTCTCATCAGAACCTCTATTGTATAAAGCTTATGCCTGAAATTGACTTTGTCTTCCATATTCTAAGACTTCTCTCTGCATCTCCTCTTGTTGATTCATTCCACAAGCAGAATCAACTGAGGGCAGTGGTGACATGAGTAATATCTGGCGTCTCAATGTTTGATACTTATCATCAAGACCATTCAAAAATTGGAACATTTTCAGTTCTTCTTACTGTTTCAGTAAAGCATTTAAAAATTGTGTGATATCCTCACCAACAGTGGTGATCCTAGGCAATTCATTCATAGCATCAAGTTCCTCCCATATACCTCTCATCAAAGTATAATAATCACTGACAGAGGTGTCATCTTGTTTCACAGAATACACATCCTTAATTAGTTTATACTTACGAGATCCTTGACTGAGAGAGAGCCTTTTTTGCAAATGCAACCACACAGCACTAGCTGCCTGAATGTAGGGAATAGATCTAGCAATAGAATATGAAATGTTCATAATCCAAGAGATTACCAGATTATTGCATGCCTCCCATTGAGTTCCTTTGATTGGATCATCATTTGGCTTTAGAACTGTGCCAAAGCAAAAATTCAAGCTTGTGCATACTTGAGAGTCCAATTTCCATTGATTGCTTCCATGTTCTGTAATTTACAGCTCCAGTCAACTTCTCACCAACTTTGAGTGAGCCAGGTTCATCAGAAAGATTGATGAACAATGGATTTTGAAGATCTGCATAGTTAACTGGACCTCTATCACTTGCCATTGAAGATTTGAATCAATCTGATCAGGATTTCTGTAATTGGATTCTTCTCATTGTAGCTGGATTGATTGGAAGATCAAGCCAATCAATTGAAGGGGAAAAAAGCTGGAAAATTGCGTCACTTGATCAATTGATGACAAAAATCAACTGATCAGAATCACAAGAAAAAATGTGTTTGCATTGAAGAATTCAATTTCCCTTGCTCTGATACCGCGTGAATTGAATCAAACAAATGAGCATTATGATAAAGATGTCTGATCCATATTGATATCAAGGTAAATTACACCTGATATTAGTGAGAGAAACAAGCAAGCAATCAGAGAATTGAGAACCCTCTAGATTGCAATGCCATTCTGTTATTTTCTGAATTCAAAAACAAATTCCACTTGCTTATACACTAGCACACTTGGCATAATCATTTCTGCCACCTCAGCATTCCTCCAACCAACCCTGAGCAACCCTCCTTAACAGATTGTTTTTTTTTCCCCCAACATTTGAGAGGAACCCAGTAATGCCTTGCATCTAATAACAGTGAAAGTTGTCGTACAAAGTCTAAGCGCAAGCAGAAGAGGGCCATGGGGCCAATAGCCCCACAAATCCAGAACTGCTCCTTGTAGCTCCTCCGAATCACCGCAAAACAAAAACAAAAACAAAAAAAAGGAAAAGAAAACAGCACAACAAGTGGAACAAATCTATAATATACCAACAAAATCTAAGCTAACATTTCGTAAGATTTCTAACTGACAAATGAGAAAGTCATCATCATGAAGCCAAATGCTTTTTTACTTCCTCAGTGACTTCCTTTGGTGGTTTCTCAGCATGAATTGTTGCAACTACATTTTTCTTGGCATAGTAATCAATAACCTGCATTGCAACAAGAACAATCTTTTTACACACACATGCGCCAAACTCATTAAAAGATGCGCCAAACTCATTAAACAAAAAAAAAAAAAAAAAGAAATGAAACAGCTCCGCATTCCTAACATCCATTGGTCTACAGTCCAGTAGAAAGAAAAATCTTTTCCATTGTTTGGTTATGTGTGGAAAGACAGAAATAAAATGACCACAATTTTGGACAAGTTTGTCATGTTGCAAGTATGCCCCGCTCAAATAAAACTCGAGCCAAAATACACACACATCCTACGTGGATGACAAAGCTAATGAATCAATTCAGATCAGTCAATGCTCAGCTCATTAAAGTTTAACCGGAACACGACTTGGCTAGAATGTCTAGCGAATCAAGCAAAAACCTAATGACGTTTGGCTCAGTTCAGTTCATAGGAATTGAGCTCATTTATATATTTTGTAAGGGAAGTATGCATTACCTCGTAGCTATATTTAAACTAAGTCATTTTTGACATCTATATTTCAATGTTAAAGGATACATTTAATCCTCATTTGCGGTCTTTCGAAGTTAAATAAATAGCAAACCAACCATCTACAGTCTCGAATCGTTGAGCCTCGGCTTGAGCTTCAGCTCGATCCAGACCGAACAAGGACAAAGCTTGGATTGAGTTCGGATGCTTAACAAGCAAAGCCAAGCCTAAAAGCTCAGGCTTGGATCACCTTGAACACACTCCCTAGTCATCCGTCATGAGAACACTTGTTCATGGCATTCTTCTTTGAAGGGTTGTTCTCAAAAGGACATTAACCAAAAACTCTGAAGGATAGCTTCTACTTCACAACAAAGCAACTCCATCCACATCCATAACCAACTCTGAAGTAACACAGAGACAGCAGTATACCCCCCCCGGGATCCGAACAAAATTGAAAAAGGTTAAGCGTTTGCATCAATGGAAACACAAAGTTCAATCCCATGGGCATGATGGAAATGCACATACAGAGATGATAAAATAAGAATACATTTCAACTAAACCACATAGAAGTATAATCTGATATTTTTCTCCTCACCCAACTATTTTGCCTTTTTTTCCTTTTCACCTATTTTCGTTTTTTTAAACAAAAGAGAGGATTTTTTTTTTTTTTGGAGGGGGGGGGGGGAGGTAAAGAAAGGGCACATACTGGTTCGGTCTGACGGTGAAAAGCTTCCAGCCTAGACTTCAGAACAGCTGCAGTGTCATCTTTCCTCTGAATCAGAGGCTCTCCAGTCACCTTAAAAGAATATGAAGAGAATGTCACACTAGATATATAACTCCTGAATACATGACAAACATATAAATGTTGTAGAAGTGCAAAAGCTTCACAAGAACAATTATTGAGGACTCTGCTTGTGGAAGCACAAAATCACACCAGAAGAATCGAAGACCAAGATTTTGAAAAAGAGGGGATGGGTGGGAGGGACCATTTCCACGAGCATCCATGCAATGCATGGAGCCATACACAGTCAAAATCAAGAATAATCTTCATTATGTTCCAATTACAATATATGAACAATTGCACCAAAGCCGAACAATTGACAATTTTATACCATGTGGTTTGGTTATTTTGGCCTTAATGTGTTGTGAATTAATGTTTAAATATCCTCACATCTGTATATTGTGGTGTTTTTATCATTACACCCTTTTTTTACCATTCTTTAGTTTTATTTTGAAAGGAATGATATTTAACTTCCCCCCACTGCCCCATCATAAGCATCACCACAAAGCCCCCAAACCACTCAAATGTCACCAGTGAGACAGTTGCCTGATCGGAACTCCACCATTAAATGGGATTTTTGGCCACCAATTAGTTGACTGCTAACGTACCTGAGGCCTACTGATCCCCGCTCTTCCCCAACCTGCACTCTCTGTCTCTCCCCTTCCCCATTTAGCCTAATTTTAACTTTATTTTTTTTAAGAAAAAGATCTCTTCACCATCAAAATTGTCATCTTCATCATTAAGCTCATTATCAAATCCATCATTTTATAACCCACAATCTTAGAAAATGTTCCCACACTTTGGGTTTAGTTTTGCAGGAAGTTGTTGCACCCCTTTCTCTCTATAGGATTGTATTTGAGGTGGTTGTAGGCCTTTTGTAGGTGCAATGGACAAATGAATTGAAAGGAAGGATGGAAGAGCTTTGATCATGCAATACACAAGGGCCAGCTCACTGGTGTTCTGTTGCATATGTGCCTTCAGAGCAAACCCACTAATAATTGTTGAAATCAGCATAGCAAACCCACTAATAATTGTTGAAATCAGCATTCCACATAGGTGCTTGAAGCATAAATTTGCCTCTGAACCTTGTCTTAAACACTACGTCAAGCTTTGGTAGAACCCCTCTTGCTGGGGTGTTACATGAACTTGGAAAAGAGAAATTTGCCTTTTAGATTTACTTTTGTAATAGAAAAGAATAAATTCAGATTTAAGGGACAGAGAATGAGGGAGGAGAGAGGATATTAATTAAGGTTGGGAGGGAGAGGGAGGGGTTATGAGTGAGGCTACTGGCACACCACCGATGGCAGAGGTTGACAGGCGTTCCCGTTCACCAGTCAAGCTATCACTTTGGGGTTGAGTGACTGGTGGTGCTTGAAGGGAGAGGAGCTGGAAAGGCAAATGCCATTTTTTTCCAAAAAAGAAAGTAAAAACTAAAAGATTAAAGGGCATAATAGTGATTTTGGTATGAAAATATGACAATATATGGAGATGAGGACACTGAAAAATTAAATCTAAAAATTCACGGTCAACATTATTAAATATTAATCCACCAAATCACAAGGTACAAGAATGTCAATTATTCCACCAAAGCCCACTGGTGTCCAAAATCAGACTTCGAAGATAGCACACAATGGAGAGTTACTGAAATATGAACAGATAGGCACATACAATATAATTAACATCACATTTCATAAAATGAAAATATTTGTTATGTAAATTAGATGTCTTACATCATCCACGCCAGGGACTTTTGGGGGTGCATATTTGGTGTGGTAAGTCCGGCCACTGGAAGGATGGATCCAACGACCAGTGATTCTTTCCTCCAAGATCGAATCATCAATTGCAAAGTTCAACACTTTATCAACCTTAACTCCTCGTCTTTCAAGCATCTCATCAAGCTCCATGACAAAAACAGGAGAAAAATAATTACTTCAAACCATAATTTTAAAAAGTAGCACAACAGAAGACAAGAGTATAAGACTAGTAGGATTTTCAATTGGATACTCTAATCAGATTAACCAAAACTACCTTCTGAGCTTGGATCACTGTTCTTGGAAATCCATCAAGAATGAAACCTTTCTGGCATGAAGGTTTCTTCAATGCTTCATCAATGATTCCGACAACCAAGTCATCCGAAACAAGTTCTCCCTGATTTACCTCAAACATACAATTAGTTTATCCTTTAAAAAAAAACATATGTCAGCCATTTGTTAAAAACGATATTAGAGACATGCTGCAAGGATGAAAACATGCGACCCAAGTCCTACACAATACTCACCTTGTCCATGGCTTCTTTAGCCTTGATGCCAAGAGGAGTTTTGGCAGCCACTGCAGCTCTCAGCATATCGCCAGTAGCAAGATGACACAAACAGTACTCATCCTTAATAATTGGAGATTGGGTACCCTTCCCTGATCCAGGAGGTCCTGAAAATTGAAATGATATCACGATAGAAGTTAGCAATTCATCTGGGCCGAAACTCGTTTAAACAACTAACAGTGTAAATGAGAAGTTGAGCAAAACATCAAGCCACTTTTTTGTTTTTGGGGGGGGGGGTTTGGGGGCCGGGGGTAGCCTAATTAGCAGTTTATCTCTCACATGGACACCTTAGTCAAGGGAAGGCATAAGAAAGAGAGAGGGTGGTAGAGACGGAGAAATTTGGGTGGTAACTTCCAAGCAATCTGAACCATCATCAAGAAACGCCCTTTCACAAGCCACAACACACACAACAGTACAAACAAAAAAGAAATGCCATGGCAAACTACCAAGATAGAAGCAACAATCGACATTAATGTCAGCAAAAATTTATAGTGGCACAAGACAAACAATTCAGAAACGCATGAAGACGCAAGCACAATTATTTCATTTTTCAATGATTTGGGTGGGGAAGCTGGTTCAATCTTCAAGAAGCAATCAGAAGATCAGACAATTTCCACATCCAGTGAAATTTCCGATTTTCCATGGTCAGAGCTAAATTCGGAGCAAATTTGGAAAGAAAGCATTTCTTTCCCTTTTTCTTGGGGAAGGGGAAGTACGGTGTCTGCTACTGAGGGGGAAAGGCCCTTTCTCTCCTCCGCGCTTTAAGGAAGATAAAGAGATCATCAGTCTCCAGGCTTCCACAACATGTTTACTCGCAAGACAGTTTTACCACATGTCAGCAAGAAGTCTTTGCTCCAATGCTTCAAAGGCACAAGGTTGGCATAGCTTATAAAAAGATCTAGCAAAGAATCCACAATAATGAAAATCTCTGTCAAACAACCAATCAATCAATCCCCCATACATATTTAAGGTCCCTGAAAGCTATTTTCAAGACAAATGAATTTTCTTCTGCAAAAAAATGTCCACAGGAAAGAAAAGATGATATTATCTGTATGGCTGTATTCTCGGAGATGAACTATTAAACAAACTATTTTTTCCCTTAAAAGTTTATCTTAGGCCCGTAAGGTGTGAATTAATGTAATAATTTCCAGATAGCAGAATGGTGATTTTTATTATTTGTCAGTTTTTTTTAAAAAAAAAGGGACACCCAGAGTACGAGAACAGGTAATCAGCAACTCCATAGGAGCAGCCACTCATTAAATTTCTACACCACCTGCTTAAGAGATATGTTTACCTTAAACTCCCCACCGAAATCAAAATATAATCTTAAAACCCAGACAGTTTACAGCGTCAGTAAAGTGATGAACTACATATAAAGAGGCAAGAAGGTGGAAAGTAGCTACACAACCATAAGTTGAATTTTCGACAAAACAGACATATCATGCAACAAAACAGAAGAAAGCCAAAAACAATTCTCCAAACATAAGAAGCATTCTACCCAAGGGGGAAAATCTGATAAAGTAGAGACACTGCAAGCAAGAACAGCCAGAAAAATGTTTCAACTTCACTCATTAGAAGCTCAAATTGAAAAGGATCTAAACAGCATAACTGCAAGCAAGAATAGCCAGAAAAAAATGTTTCAACATCCTTCACTAAAAGCTCAAATTGAAAACGATTAAAGTTTCCAAGCCAACCATAACAAAACAGACATTTATTCTCTCATCACACAACTAGGCCTTAAAATAAGGTTATTAAGCAGCATCTACAACGAACTGTGCAACGAAACTATAAATTGACCTTTTTAGTTCATCGATCACAATTGTGACTTCTTTATATTGGGACAAGAAATCAACAGAAACAGGAATGGAGTACGTGTAGTTTTGCACCGGTGTCTCCGACGTGAAGCATAAAGATGCTCTCTCAATTGCATACACTCATTTTTTTCAAATTTCCACAATTAATGAATCCTCATAAGCAACTAGGTTGTATTCCATTTAATTCATTCAGTAACCTCTTAATGTTCTTATGTTTGCTTCTCCCAATATTAATAAAAGACGTCCATATACAATCAGAAATTATTCATTCCAATAATCTCCAAGCTGCTCATGCTAAAATATGAACCTCTATTTTCTTATAACACTTTTTCAGTTAAACATTTCATTGAACAAAAACAAGACGTTGTTCTCTCATGAAATCTGAAGCTAATGACTATAATCTGCACAACCCATATGAAATTCTGACCATACCCATTGAAACTCACCACTAATCAGAGGGACCAACAATGAAGTTACCTGTAGTCTTATAATGAAGTGTCCTACAAGAACCATATTAATGCTTTCCCAATGTCCACGCTAATACATCCCTGTAAGTAGCTATCTTTACTTTGTTTAAGTTGCTTTTCTCACCACCTGTACCCACTTATCTCAATGCTAGTGTACTCATCCTATATGGATGGAATCTATTCATTAATCATTAGCAAAGGCTGCTTTTTAGTTTTTCTTTCTCGTTTTTTGGGGGGCATAAAAAACTTTCATACCAACTCAATTCCCTGAACGAAACAAGGGGTTCCTCTATCTCATAAATCCGAATCTAATATCTCTAATCCACCGAGTCTCGCCCATAAACCCACGTTTACCCTTTAACTTCATTAACATTACAACAGTTCCTAGTTTCAATACATCACAAAAACCCAAAAAGCAATCAGAACCCACAAAAATTTAGCTAACGCAGAAGCAGGAAACCATTAGATTAACCAAAACGGGGCTTACGACAATGGAAACTTTGGGCAAAAACTAAGTCTAGGATCTGAGACCTACTAAAACGAAATAATGGAGAAGTAAATGGTGAAGCAAAGAAGAAGAATACCAACGAGTATGAGGCGTTTGTCGGGCTTGGAAGAGCACTTCATGCGACGAAGGAGCTCCGTCATAAGATCAGTGGTTGGCACATCTTCCAAATTCGTCGCCATTTCTTTCTCTGTTCGTCCTCTCAGAAGCCCAGTTTCTGAGACAGAGAGGACGTCGTTGAAGCAGGAGAGAGTTTTTCTGAAGCCCACGAACAACGTCAACCAGTTAAGACCATCCCCAATACGAGGTTGGGATGCTGTTCTTATTAATTAAAAAATAAAGCTTGATGAGAAAGAGGATAGAGAAGTGGAATAGGGGAGAGGATAGAGTGTGGAGACTGGAGACTGGAGAGATACCCTTCAAAGCATCGCCAAGTGCTTTGTGTTACGGGTCCAGTTTTTAGAAAATTTCATGACGTTCTAGGATTTTAAAATGCTCTGAAATCTTCTAAAATATGTTATAATGTTTTAAGGTGTTCTAAAATCTTTTCAAACATTTTAAAGTCTTCTAGATTGTTTTCAAATCTTCTAGAGGGTCTAGGATTTTGTAGAGTATTTTAGAACCTTCTAGGTTGTATTAGATTATTCTAGAATGTTCCATAATATTCCACACTTACGTAGAATTTTAGATATTTGCATAAAACATTCTACATGTTTAATGATCGCCGTAAGATCAAATAAATCTCCATCATCCATTAAGGGGGGAGATCTGCATATAAACCCCGAAGGGCGCTCATTTGTACATCAGGCCTTCCAAAGAATTTCAAGTGTAATACAAAATATTCTTCCAAACTTTCTCTCTCTCTAAATTCACTTGACTATATGTGCTTACTTATCTTCTCAAGTTTATGTTAAGCAACTATTAAGGCTTGACTAGCAAACTAAGAAGTGTTTCGAATAAGTTTGCTAGCGCTGTACGGGCTTGAATTTGAGTGAAATTATCAACCCGTGACATTTGGTCCAAGCAAATTAATCAGCTCCGTTTCACATGTACGTGTAGCAAATATGGGCTTCCTAGTGGGCCGTACATTTCCACCGAACAGGCGAGCTATCAAGCAAGGCCTGATTACATCAACCTTTAGTACATTATACTAATGAAATAATTGGTAGGAAAGCTTTTGTACATTATTATATTTCCTTTTTTGGTTTTTCTACCATAATTATAGAATTTGATTTCTATTTTATATTAAAATAATAATAACAAAATAATTTATTACATTATAGTAATTAAATAATTTAATTGTTAATATCATAGGAAAGTATTATTATACAGAAAATATACATTACAACTCATTCATATGAAATATATGATTAAGTAAGTAGATAATACTTGGATTAGTTCCACAATTGTTGTTGTCTTCGTTGTTGTTTTCTTTGTTGTCGTCGTCGTCGTTATTGTTGTTGCTATTATTATCAATACGTTTTGTGTGAGACCGTTTCACGATAACTTATATCATGAAACGTCTCACATACTCATTAGCCGCTACATAAATTAAAAAGAAAAATGTTTTGCAAAGCAGAAAGTCTCATAATAAATTTTCATGAGATCGTCTCATACAAAAATTTATATATTATTATATTATTCAATATACAACTTATAATTCACAATCGTGAAATGTATAATTAAGAACAATAGTTGGGTGGGTTGAACAATAATGATTAAAAATTAACAACGCATCTTAAGCTGCGTCTTGCATTATGAGAGAAAGATGCTATTTAAATTAACAGGATGTTGTTTTCGCTGAGATGACAAGTATAGCATCCCAAAAAGAGTATTTTGCATTGGGGATGGCGTAAGGGAACAGGTATGTTGATCAACCCAATGAGAAAAATGAGCTAATGGTTTAATTGATCGGATCGATAGTACTGAATTCTGCCAATTGATCCGATTTACTGTTGGACTGGAGTAAACCAGGTAGACCTAATTAATCCTTTATTAATTTTTGCATGGATTTTTCTTATATTTAGGATGTGAATTTCTTAAAAAATCCAAATCCAATAACTCAAAAATTCCACCACTAAGTGGGTGTAGAGAGGTCTTATGTAGCAGTTTTACCTCT
>JAKOGI010000330.1:597500-617500 GCA_029747015.1 Carnegiea gigantea
TGACCATTCACATGAATCTTATAAGTGATTGAGGTTAAATAGCCCATTATCCAAGTCACAAACTGTGGGGGGAATCTCATTTGCTCCATTAGCTCTCTTAGGAACTGCCAGTGTATAGAATCAAATGCTTTGTGGAGATCAATCTTCATAATGCACTTTGGTGATATTTCCTTTCTGTTTTATCCCCTTACTATGTCCTGACATGTGAGAACATTAAAGAGCAATTCCCTATCCTTCACAAAGGCCCCTTGATTTTGATGAATCAAATGGAGAAGGACTTGTTTGAGCCTCATGCATAGAAGTTTAACCACATCTTTGTAGATGATATTACAGCATGATATGGGTCTAAAATTCCTAACCTGTGTTAGGTTCTACACTTTTAGGATCAAAACCAATTTTGTTTCCCCCAGGAAATCAGACATTTTTTCTTTTGGCCTCAATCAGGCATTTTTCCAGTGATGAAAAATTGCTAGATTGCATCCTTTACTAGCCCTCCCATTATATGCCGAGTGGATTTAAAGAAACCACTGCCGAAACCATCAGGGCCTGGTGATTTAGCATTAGGGATTGAAAAAATAGCTGTCTTGATGTCCTTCTCAGTAAAAGGAGCACATAAAGCGAACTGTTGCTCAACTGTCAAGATGTTGCCCATGTTGATCACATGAGGGTCAATTTGCCTTCTCTGGGTATTTTACTCCCCCAATAGCCCCTTCTAAAATTGCTGCATGATGGTAGCTACTGCTGGGAAACCCTGGGCCAATCTGCCTTGTTCATCTTGTATCTTATATATATATAAGATAGTTTTCCTTTGTTCTAATTTTGCAAAGAGATACCATGTGCATTCATCTCCATAAGTAATCCATTCAGCTTTACATTGCTATCTTATGATGTCAATCACTGAGGTTAGAAGTTTCGTATAATGATCCCTCATTTCCTTTTCCTTCTGCAGTAATTGAGGGTTCATTGGGTCTGTCTGAAGAAGCAACTGGGCCTTCTCTAACTCAGCTCTTGCTATACTTTGTTGGATCTTGAGATCAGCATAGTGGCTCTTATTAAGCTGTTGCATGGCTTTTTTGGTCTTCCTTAGGAACATTTTCAGGGCTTGGTTAGGCCCCTGATATGAGCTAGCAATGAGTTGTGATGTTACTAAGGGTAGATAGTCAGAGTCCCTTGTCCACATGTCACAGAAATGGAAGGTGGATGGGGGCTTAGGGCAACTTGGGTGTCAATGATCAGGGTTGTATGGTCTGAGAGAGAGTTAGCCATGTAAATTACTTAGCTAAAGTCGACCTAATCATGCCATAGGGTATTCACCAAAGCCCTATCAATTTTTGTCCATATGGTTTTATTAGTCGAAGTGAAGTAGGGACCTATACTTCTCATTTCCTGAATCTCACATGTGTATATACACTCCTCAAAAGGCTTTGTTTCTGCAGCTTGAATATCAGTCCCTCCTATTCTGTCCCCTGGGTGGAGGACTGAGTTGAAATCCCCAAGAATACACTAAGCCTCTTCCATATCTGTTGTTATTGCAGTCAGACCTTCCTAAAGCAATCTTCTTTGCCCCTCTTGATTTACCCCACAAATAAAGGTGATATAGAACCTTTTCATTGCGTGTATGTATGTATATATATATATATATATATATATATATACATATGTGTGTGTGTGTGTGTGTGTGTGTGTGTGTATGTATGTATGTATGTATGTATATATATATATACATATATATATATATATGTACATACATATACACACACACATACACACACACACACACACACACACACATATATATGCATACACACAAGCACGCACGCACACGTGCGCGCGCGCGCGCACACACACACACACATATCAGTGGCATATATATATATATGTATGTATATGTATATATATACATACATATACATAGACATATATATATATGTATATGAATATATATATATATATGTATATACATATATATATATATGTATATATATATATATATGTATATATATATATATATATATATATATATATATATATATATATATATATATATATATATATATATATATATATATATATATATATATATATATAGACACATACAGAGAGAAAAAAGTTCTGATGTTTACAAGGGATAGGAATTCATCTACAATAATTTACATATTGGATTACTTTTTGTAATTCGAACTTGTTCACTGATTTAGAGTAAGTTATCTATATTTGCACCTCACTAGATTATAGTTTACCTACTATATAACGGGTAGATCTACGTGGAGGCTAGCAAAATGCTCGGTAGTAGTGTCCACATACAGCGTTAGATGAAAAAATTAATTTTGTATAAAAATCTCTCACCCATAAAAATTATTAAATATTCTGAAATTTTATAGAATTAAGAAATTTATATTGTTGTGCCGAATTTCTGGACTCGCCACTAAGTACATTGATAGGACAGCTAAAACAAATTAACAAATTTTTATTGGAGTCACAACAAATTTTTCTTCTTAAACATTCGTAAATATTAAGAACCATGAGCTCTTATCCAAAAGGCACAACAATAGTGGGAGGGATACATGACCGGCCCTGCCGGAACTTAGACACAAAGGTACGGTTACTTTACACACAAAAGTGCTCACATAACACAACTAATGCATTATATAAATACTAAGATTTAATTTTGAATATTCCAAATAAAAGATGAAACTCATGCCATCTAAGCTTGCAACTCTTGGCGAATTCATGGCAACTTATCCCAGGGCAATGTAATAAACTTTATCGTAATCTTTCTCTACTACAACCAATGTAAAATTCTACCATTGTTGCCCTCCGCCCCCCTTCTTTTTCATTTGTAGTTGGGGCCGCTTTGTATCAGTCGAGCTTACCTTCAGCGTCAAGTTGGGACACCACACTGTCATTTTCAGAAATTTATAAGCTATAATTGACTATTAGTACACTCGTAGACAATCACGTATGTGCCTCTTCAAACTCTGCCATAGGAAACACATCATCAACTCAGTAGACGAAATGGATTATCAATTAGCTTAAGGCTATTGCAAGACAACATGACATGCTTTCTCTATTAGTTAGATGTAATATGTGGTTTCATTTGCAATGCAGCTGAGCATGCATGGTTTGAATCAAACTTAAATCATATGAATTTGACCATTCAAACAGATTTGAACAGAATATCTAGTTAGATGTACTCTCTGGTTTCATTTTCAATGCAGATGATCATACGTGGTTAGGATTAAACTTAAATCATATGAATCTGACCATGCACCTAAATTTGAACATAATATCATGTCCAATATTTCAAGATTAATCAATCGGACAAGTCAAAATTAAAGTTAAAATCAGCTTTTAGTTCATGATTCTCTTTCTCTTTTTCAGAGAGGGGGTTTGAAATGTTTTCCTTGCTCAGCTAAGGGCGAAAAGATAGTTCAGAAAGTTAAGTATGGACTTTTTTAGGGTCCTTTTTTGGAGGAATTCTCCTCGAGTTCTTCAATAGTTCAATACACGTGAGTAGCGATCTCTCGAGCTTTTCCAAGATGCACTCTAAGATGAAAAACTACTTCTTCAATGAGTTCAATTTCTTCATCAATAGCTTCACAATATTCATTAACACTAATCATAATGTTTTCAAGTTCTGTAATTAGTTGGTATCCTTCTACAAGTTCCATAGGTGTTTTTTCTTTATCCTTTGTATTCATTTTCTCGAGTAAGGTAGTCTGCAACAAAGTTATTTTTTCCTACAATATGCTCATAAATAGCATTAAATTGAGATATGAATTATTGCCATCTGAGTAATTCTCGCATGTGACGTCTGTTATCTAGAGCTTGTTTGACAAAAGTGGTGGCAGCTTGGTTATCAGTTAGAACCTTAAATGATTTAGGCAATAAAAAGAGTCTCTATTTAGTAACTGCCATGATGATTGCTAAAAGCTTTTTTTCCACAGTGTTATAGCTTTCTTCTTCTTCTTCTTAAAATGTTCCACTGTGATAGCTACAAATTTCATTTAAGTAAGTTTTTAAGACTGCGACCCATGCTGTATCCGACGCATCTGTTGAAGGATTAGGTTATGCTCTGGTTTTATGAGTCTTAAACGTCATAGTTGTGAGCATTCTTCTTTCAGTTGTTTGATAATTTCTGTATATTTATCTATCTATCCAAGGGTGTTATTTTTCCAAAGCAGGCTTTTGCAGATCTTTCTTTTTTTTTGGGGGGGTAAAGTCTGGAATATAAAAGTTTGCATAGTTTAGCAATCCTAAAAATCTTTGAATTTGTTTTTTAGTTTTAAGCTCATTAGGATGCTTATTGATTTTTCTTGAGATATGAGGTTAGAAACTTATTCTAGTTGTTCCTACTTCAAACCAAAAACTTCAATTTTTGGTTTTTCAATAATAGCTTTCTTTTCACGAGGGCATATGGCTTCTTTGATAGCTATCTCTATAAAGAGATTAAGATGTTTTCTATGTTCTTTGAGCATGTTTGAGCTTAGCAGGTAACATCTATATAGACAATAAGAAAACTGTTCAGATGTTTAAAAGCATTGTCCATTTTTCTTTGGAATATTCTCGGTGCATTTTTTAGTATGAACTACATGACGATTCATTCATAGAATCCTTAAGGTGTGCTAAAACCTGTGTATTTGATGCTATTTTATTTCATTTTGGTATGTCAAAATCCTGATTTACAGTTGACTTGGAGAAATACTTTTTGTTTTTAACGAGATTGATCAAAACTTCTTTGTTTCGTAGGAAATAGTTATCAGTTTTGGTAAACTGATTTAGCTTCTTGTAATTTATTACCATTTTAGTAGTTCCTCTTCTTCATTTTGCTTCACTCATTATCATAAAGGCTGGCAAAGAATAGGCTCCTTTAGAAGGTCTAATTAATCATTTTTCTAATAGTTCTTTGATTTGTACGAATTTCGATTATTCCGACGGAAAATGCCGACTGAAAAAGAGACTGTCGCACAAGCCGACGGACATGGCGACAGAAAGACCGAAGAAGCAGACAGGAGCGGCGGACGTTCTGACGGACTTAAAATCCGTCGAAATTTCCAACGGAATCTAACGATTCCGTCGGAATTCCGATGAATATTCGACGGACTATCCGTCGGAATCCCTAGTCAATGTTGACCAGATCTGGGACGAATTTTTTTAAAAAAAATATAGGTCCGACGGAATATTCTGTCGGATATTCCATCGGAGCATGACATCAGACGAAATATTCCGTCGGACCCTTGTTTAAAACTCGACAGCCCGACTTCTTTCTTCATTTTGGATGAGCGTTTGAAGTTCAAGTTAGAGAGAGAGAGAGAGAGAGAGAGAGAGAGAGAGAGGCAACCGCCGAGCCTTGAACCACCACCGCAACGCTGCCATCTGCCAACTCCGTTCGCCCCCGCCGCCCTCAACCTGTCGCCGGTCATCCTTAATTCTACCGCCATTTGCGGCCCTTTTCATTTTGTAATTTCAAGTAAGTGATGTTAGTTTAGTTTATAGTAGATTTTTTAATGAATTTGAGAAATTTAAGCTAGAATTTAACAAATATGTGATAATTTGTATTGGTTGTAGAAATTTTATTGAGTAATTTGTTGATTTTGGCACTACAAGAAATTATGGTTTTTGTAGCAACAAGTTTTGCCACCATATGTTGATATTTTGCTACAAAAAGTCTTTTGTGGCGACTAAAAAAATTGCTACAAGGTTGCCACAGATAGTTCATTACAAAAACGTTTGTGGCAAATTTAGTTTTGCTACGAATTATATAGCTTTTGTGGCAAATTTTAACTTGCTAAAAATTGGAATTTGCTACAATAGCATATAATTTGTAGCAATCTCCATTGGCCACTAAATCCATATTTGCTACAAGAAGGTGATATTTGTAATAAAATACAATTGCCACGAACTATATTTTGGCGGCTATTTGGATATATTTTGTGGCAGTTCACCTTTGCCACTAAACGTATCTTAGAAATTGGTAAAATTTGATTACATTTGTTATTATTATTATATGTTGCAATATTGTTTACCGTTGGCAAAAAATAATTGTGTAACGACATTCTCATGAATACATACATGAAATAAATTGAAACGAAATGCAATTGTATATACTCGAAATGAAATTGCATTAAATATATAATCATATGATGTGTGCTGCCACATAGTAGCTACTACAATTTTGACAATCGTATATGCTTACTTCATAATTCTGAAATAATTAAAAAAAACTCAAACTCATCCATATAAGTGTTCAGCTTCTTTTTTGGGGGGGGGGTTGTTCTAAGGGGAAAAGTATATTGTGCTAGATTCTTGATCAACGTAGTTTTCTTCACTTGAAATATTTAATAAAGAATGTTTGCCACGAATGAAACCTGCAATAAAAAAAATAAACAGTTAATGAGCATTTAGCGTTCACATTTCATGAGAAATAAGAAACAATTTATAATTCACAACATATATAGGATCAAAACAAGAAATTAGCAAACTACCTACAAATGTGAATGAATCTCTCTTCAAGAACTAAATCAAGTTATATGCTTGAGGAAATGAATATTAAGAGAAGTTGTAAAGATCACAACTCTCACCAAATGCATGCATAGGTGCTTTATCATCAAATGGTAACAAAGGTGCACCATTTCCTTGTTGCTTCTAGTCCCCATTATAAATAGATAGCTCATTCTTAATCCTATCAATTTCATTATAGGCAGCTTCACATTAACAACATTAGCTGTGATTGAAGAGCAGGCTTTCTGGACTTCATCCAATCGATCATAACTGCGGGTTTCAAAAAGCTACAGCTTCAGGTACATCATCACCACCCAAAATATTAGAACATATGACACCAAATGACAACAGTAGCAATAACCCAGGTAGAGTCCAAATTGCTAAAACCCTCATCTTCAGTTAGCAGTATAACAGTAGAAACTCATAGTCAAGCAAAACCCACAAGCTTAAACAGACAAATCCATAATCAAAGTTCAAAACTTATAGCAAAATCTACCAATTTCATACCCACAAACTAATCAAAACAACAAAATAAATTAAAACAAAGGAAGCAGCCAGTCAGACACAAGTCACAGAAGCAGCAGCATGATAGGGGGAATGCCTTATGGCTTGAAAAAAAAAGCCAGCATAGGAGGAAGCATATAGAGGACTGAAGGAGCAGAGAAGATGAACCAGAGAAGGCGGAGAGGAGAAGAACTAGAAAAAACTCACTGTGTTTTGAAGCCCAGTGAAGGAGGAGAGGAGAATACAAATACAACTAAAAATAGAAGGAAGAACATTTTATAAAAAAAAACCCCTCAGTGGGGTGCAAAATAATGGAAGGAGCAGAGGAGAAGAAGGTTTTATGAAGAAGAACACAAGTACCCGAAGTGGAGAAGGCCTTAGGTTTAGCTGGAGAAGACGACCTGGAGGCAGAGTGAGACGGAGCAGTGTTGAAAGCTCTTGGAGAAGGCCCAAGGTATGCCATAAGCCCACAAACTCATCTCCAAAAAAATTTTCCGTTCTTTTTTTTACATTAAGTTCTAAAAAGACCCAGGCTTTTGGAATGGACTGCGCTGGACCTCAACCTAGGCGCAACGATTGGCGTCCCTTGCTTTTCTGTGCCTAAGCGCGCCCAAACTAAGCATAAAAATCAACCCAAAATTTCTCTACTCTTCACTTTAATTTTTAATAAGACATCTAATCTCTTACATCGAAGGCCCATCGCAACCAACAATCAAAACCAACAATTCCCAAAAGATAGGCCTTCAAACACTAAAAATGTCTTCACAACCAACAATCACAAGTAATGTTTGTTTTTGTCATGGACACAGCCAAGGCCGATCACAACCAATAATCAAAACCAACAATTTTGCCTTCCAAAAGTGCCAGCTAGTGACAAAGAAAACTAAGCAATCCTCAGCAGCAATTGATCAAAAGTCATTTTTGAAACACATAAGCCTGATCAAACCATTTAGTCAGCATCATAATATTATTTCTATAGAACAACTAACAACCAAAAGGTAGATGTTAAGGAAGCAAGAGACATAGAGATGGCATGAATGGGTAATTTCTAGAATTTGTAAGGAATTCAAACGCTTTACATTCCTTATTCAAAGGAATCTTCTTGACTTAATAAAGATGGACCAGACCATTAAAGAGGAAAAAACGAGGAGAACCTTGATGACATTTGCATACACAAGGATTCTTTATGCCATTACAAGCTTCCAACTTTTTCGAAACATATAAATTTCTTCATCCTTTATGTTGACATTGACAATGAATATAAATACAAAATGAGATTATTACAGGCAATGAATACAAATACAAAATGAAGAGAAACTTTTTCGAAGATCAAAACAAACCATTATTCATAAGTAAGAAACAAAACCCAAGGTGCCCATGGTAGAGATGATTTTGTTAGGAGCACTGTGCACTCTATCATTTTCCTAGATGTTCATATCAAAGATCTATTATGAGGTTGGATATTTATTTTTCAAGCAAGGGATTGGTAGGTTGGAAAGGGCAGATTCAATGTGAGCAGGACATTAGATAAGTTGCAGTCTTTTTAATCCATATGGATTTTGTTTGTCTATATGAAAGCTGAGAAATAGAATCATTTACAATCAAAGCAAAACTACAAATGAAGAACCTGATTTAGTTTGTCAAAATTAAATAAATAAATACACTAACGCATACATGAAAGCCCACTCTGAATAGTCTAACATAGGCAATCACCAACCTAGATTGAATCAGCCTCATAATTTCCTGATTAATAGTCTAACAGAAGCATTCTAGTCCGAACTACTCTGCTGACCTCAACCATTACTTTACAGTTTGCTCAAACACCATTACTCAAGTAGGAAAATAAGCCATTTGAACATATTGACAACATTGTTTTCTCTTCCTGAACATCACTTAATAGTTTGCTCAAAAACCAAATCCACAAGCAAAGAAACCCAGCCTACATTGCTTCAAACAGTTCTATTTTTTGTGTGACTTATTTGGCGTCTTTTCCTGAACCAAGAAAATTCAACCAAATTATGAACCAATCTGAAACCCATCGACCCAAACATGAACTTACCCGCAACCAAATTAGCAACTTGAGTAATTTAACAAAAGTTCAACACATGAGAGTAATGAGAGAGCAATTTAACAACTTGAGTCAATTTAGCCAAAACCTAACTGATTTTCAAAGAACCATGAAACAAAAGGTGATGGAATGAGTGAATTTCACTTCCACAGAACCAAGTAGTAAATGGGAAGAAACACAAATTTGTTGCAACCAACATCTTACCAAGATAGATTACTTGGGCAAACGAAACTCTAGAAACCAGTTCAAGAATGAAGCAAGTAGCAAGTAGCATACCTAGTGTCACCAAGATAGATCACTTTCACAGAACCAAGTAGCAGATGGAAAGAAACGGAACAGATTTTCAAAGAACCATGAAACAATCAGGGTTTATGCGAATTTGAGGAAGAGAGATAAAAGGGCATACCTGCTGTCACAATTACACGACCAATTCAACCCTTCAATTTACTAATCAATCTCGCGTCGCTCTGAGAAGGAGGAAGGGCAGATGAATCCACACATAATTGCAAAAGAGTTGAAGAAATGACCACGTTCTAGATCAAACGCTCAATTGGAAGAAAGGATCGAAGAATCCAAGCTTTAATTAATCTAGCTTTGGTTTGAGAAGAAGGAAGAACAGCAGAACTTATCGCACGCTCAAGTGGAATTGAAGGAGGAGGAGATGAACGAATGTCTGGAACATGCATAGGGAAGAATTGAAGGAGGAGAATTGAAGGGAAGTAGGGACCGAAGAATTGAAGGGAACATGTGTTTTAATTGAAGAATCTCCCCAACCAAAAAAAATTCCCACCAATTAAAAAAAAATACATGTTTTTTGTGGTAGCCACATAAAATAGCCACTATTGTCTAGTATTTTATGGCAATATTTATTTTGCAACAAATTTTTTAAGATTTTTATATTATTGTAGCAAAAAAAATTGCTACAAAAAAATTGCTACAAAAAACTACTTTTCTTATAGTGTGGGTTTTGAATTTTGTTGTGTTGATGTGAATGTGAAAGTAATTATTATGTATTATTAGTGATTGTTGGATGTTGTTAAGATTTAATTGAATGTTATTTTTTGTAATTTATGATTTGTAATTTTGAATTTGCAAGTATATAGAATTTATTTTTGAAAATGGAAGTTTGAATTGAATGTTATTGTAACTGGGTTGTTTAAGCTGCCCAATTTTTGTTTTACAAAAATTGAGAAAATTTTCGATAGATTTACTAACGGAACGGCGAATTTACGGACGGAGTTCAGACGGTCCGACAGAATTCGGAATTCCGATGGATTCCTACGAATTCCGACAGAATTTTGATTTTTTTAAATTTTTTTTAAAAAAATTTCGTTCAAAAAAAGAGGAGGGGGTATCCGACGGACCCTTTCCATCAGACGTAACCCGTTTCGTCGGCAGTCCATTGAAACAGGCGTCCGACGGAATCTGCTGTCCATCGGAACTGTTCCGACGGACTGATAAAGTCTGTCGAAACCCCCTCCCGACCCCAGTCACTTTTTCGGTCGGAAATTCGGTCGGAATAAATAGATTTTTTTCGTAGTGCCCTGGGAATTCTCCAATGTCTTCTTCAAAGCATAACATAGGTTTTTCTTTAATATAAATTTTTTGTGTTAATTCTATTTTGGCTCTAGGATGTTCAGGTTTTCCAAGTTGTAGAGATTCTTTTGAATAAGTTTGTTTTAACTTAGTCAACAAGTCTTGTTTTTTGATTATATCGACTTTAAAGTTAGGTTTTTGGATCTGTGTTTGAAGTGTAAGTCTGCAAGGATGTTTTAACGAAGGAATTTTGAGAGAATGTTCACATTTAATAGTTAGATACACGGTGTATGTAGTTTGGGTAAACCGTGCAAATTGTTGGAGAAAACAATTGCCAAGTAGAATATCATATTCTGAATTATATTGAAAAACTAATGGAATGTTAAGAATTTTGTTTCCTAAAATAAGGGAAAATTATCTTGAACATATTCTAAATGAGTAATTGTTGAATGAATTCTTCGTCTTGAATTTTTTGTTCGAACGGAGTTTTTCCGATCTCAGTAAAAGAAATTATCGAAAGAAGGTTACTTTAATATAAGTGAGAATATGAAGTTCAATCTGTTTCATATTCTATAAAGTAATTTTAGTTTCTTGATCAATTGAAGTGATACATAAAGGGTTTATTTCATAGGATACAAATTGATAAAGGAAGATCATTCGTAATAGAATGTGATAAAATTCAATTATTTATAGAAAGATCTATATAGCAATCATATTCTAGAAGGATTGATTCAGAAGTGTTCATCAGAATTCGGAATTTTTGTGTAAGAGTGATTTCTCTGCTGTCGTAAGTAACAAAACTTTACACTTGAGCTGGGATAACTGGAGTTGGCAAAGTTATACAATGGCATTGAGACACTCCTTTGTCTATGACAATTTTATTTTTTCTTCCGTTCTGACTATTAAAATATTCTAATCTAACTTTATATGTTTCTGTTATCACTACTTCGACTGTTCACATTGAAGGTCTTAGTGTTAAGTCTAGGTAGACTTAAACTTCTAGGAAGAGTTTGTTGGTTAGCTATTCTCATTCCTATACATGTATATGATAGTCTAGGTGCTATACTAGTAGATGCTTCTTCTTTATCTACGAGCTGGAAGTCTGTTGAAGAAGGTAATCTGACATCTTGTATTTGTGGTGATATAACTGAGCTTATAGCTGAAAAGATTGGGTCAATAGTAGTTTTTTCTCTCTGACTTATTTCCTTTATAAGAGAATTAGTATTCGAAAAAACATATAATCCTCTGTGGTAGAATGACAATGCATCATTGCCAAGTTTGAGTCCTATATCAGTTAAAAGTTTGAATTGTAATTTGTGAGTATCTTTAACATTCAAAGATAAGTTTAGAATAAACTAAGTTACTCTAAAGTGTTCCTCGATGCCTATTTTGAATGTTTTTAAGTTGTTGATCATGAATTGATGAAATAATTAGCAACTTGATTACTTCCTTAAAGCATGTTTTTACAGATATTTGAATTCCTTGTAAGTGAACATATTTAATTAAGTTTCGATCTTTGGAGGGGATTTCTTCCAAAAATCTTCCAATTATGTCTTGAGTCATTAGTCTTAAGTCCTTGTAAGTTTTGACCTCAAGTCGATTGTTCTGTAGTATGGAGTTTAAAGTACCTTACAGCTTTTCTTTTAAGGAAATGATCTATTTCTTCATAAAAGTTCTTGGATCCTTAGGTGATAATTCTTTTGTTATAATTTTGTCATAAAGGCGTTTATTAAGAGTTATTATTCCTATATAGTTTTCACTGCTCTCTTGTACTTGCTGTTGTACTATTTTAGTTTCTTCAATATTCATAGTCTGATTCAGAAAAACTTGCTTCCTGATATGTATTTTCTTCATCTATTGACTCATAACAGCTTGAAATTTAATTGAATTTTCATTTTCGATTGGGTAAAGTTCATCTTTGATTTCCTCTAATTCTTCCGCATAGAGTTTTGCAACATTTGCTTTTATTTTTATGCAATCAATGGATTTATACCCTATTTGTCCACAATCCCAGCATTTACAAATAGTAGGTTCTTTCTTTCTTTTATAATATCGGTTTTTAGGTTTTATTCTGTCTCTTTTTAGGGTTTCGTTTTTAAAATTGTTGATTTTTCTTGCTATGTTATAGAAGATTGAGATTTTTTAGGTTTAGAGTAATTTTTCTTATTAGCTTTAGGTCTTAAATATTTAGTTTTGGATTTCATAGTTCTCTTTCTTTTAGGTCTAAATTTTTGGTAGGGTTGACACCTATATTGTCATGGTTCTCTAACATCTTTATATCAAATTGTTATTTCTTTTATGTATCTTCTTCTTGATTTTTGTAAACACAATTGAGTTATTTCTCTAGTTATGTTAGTTTGAGCTGCTACCACTGATCTAAAGACTATAGGTTGACTTGCAAATTCTTCAAATTCTTATGAGAAATAATCATTCCATGGTGGTGGTAATTTGTTTAATAAGAGTTGCATGTAAGTTTCTTAATTTTAAAATGAATCATATAGTTCATAATAATTTTTTTTATCAAATTCATTAAAGATGCTTTTAAAATTGCATAGATTGCAAATTCTTAAGTTGGTTAAATGTGTACGGAGCTACTCATGTTTTTTCTTTAATAACTTGGTTAACGTTGGTTATGAATTCGTATCCTTCAAATTGTCTTATAAAGTATTTTTCTAGAGTCCAAACTCCTTCTATATCAATTTTTAAATTATTCTTAACGCCTACTTTTATTAAATTTTTTAAGTTTGGTGATATGTTCTTGTACCAATTATGGACTATTTCTTGAAAACAGTTAATTATAATTTTGTATATGGCATTTACATCTCTATCTTCTTTTGCAAACCCTGGAGTTGTTAATAAGGCTAATACTATTGCTGTTCTCCAATCTCCATCTATTGCCTTTTTCTTATCTGTTACGCTATCGATGTTTAGCATATATTCCCAAGGAGGAATACAATTTTAAATTGTGGGATCTTGTCGTATAAATTATTCATTAATTGTTCTAGGACTTTGTCTTCGCTTATATTTGGGGGTATATGTGTTTCTTAATTTTTTTTTTTTTTTCAAATTCATCTGTAGGGAAAGATGTTTCTCCTTGTTCAAAAGTAATTGATCATGGGTTATCACTAGAAGAACCTCCTGTTGGTTCTCTAGTGTTTATATTTACTTGTTTAACTATTTCTGAAATTTGTAAGTCCTCAAATTCTTGTAATAGTTCTTTAATGGTTTTATTATACTCTCCCATTATTTGTTTTCTTCACTTTGTCCCTCTTTATGTTTTCCTTTAAGTTTTCTTTGTTTGTATATCTTTCCTAGTTGTTATTATTCTGTCTTTTTTAATAGTTCATCTCGGTATCTTTTTAAATATTTCTCATCATTGTTTCCTAGAATTGCTCTTGTTGGGAGTTTTATTTATAAGGGCATATAAGTTTTTCTTTTGTCTAGGTTTTAGAGTTCCTTGAAAAGTACTAATTATAGGTTACATATTTATTACTAGACCTTTAATCACTTGATTTATTTCTTGGATTTCTTGTTTTATACTTCTTAATTGATTTTTAATTTCCGAATAGCTCATATTAGCTTTTAATCTTAATCACTAAACCAGTGTTCATATTAGATTGTCTTTTTCCTAGTTCATATGTTATTAGATTAATTTTGTCTAATATTCTCATTTGTGTTTCAATTAAATTTTTATTCGTATGAATCCTTAGTTGGCGTTCTCCTTATTAAAGCTAAAATAGTTTTTTCTTTTGTCATTTCTTTGTATTGTTTCAATAACTTGATTTTCTCTTGAGTTCTAGTTATTCTACATCATGGTCCTCCCAAATGCATTTTATTAGTTTTCTTGAGAATAGATTTGCACCAGTCTTTCTATTAAAGAAATTATTTTTGATTCAAAAATTACACATTTATATATGTTCTGATATAAATATTTTATTAGCTGTAACATATATGTATCTCTATACATTCCAAATTCTATTTCTCTTTCAAATTGTTATAACTTCATTTCCAGTGTTTTTTGAAATATATTCATTATTTCAAATGTCTTTTATTAAGGCTAATGAATACTAGTGTCTTATAAGGTAGTTTGGGTATTTGTGAAAGAGTTAAAAGTGACTTGTCTGTAAATCTAAGCTATTAGTGAAATGAAGGGCTTGGATTTTCTTTTCTCTTCTTCTTGTTTTCTCATGTGATTCATGCCTACACACACGCACGCGTGCACACATGCAGACACGTACACAGAGGCACACACACACACACACACACACACACACACACACACACATATATACGTATATACATTTACATATATATATATACATATACATATACACATATATATATATATATATATATATATATATATATATATATATATATATATATATATTATATATACATATACATATATACATACATATATATGTATATATATATGTGTGTGTATGCATTATTATATATATTATATGTATATATATATATACATATATACATATATAATATCTATATATATATATATATATATATATCTATATATTATATATATATATATATATATATCATATATATATATATATATAGACACACACACACACACACACACACGCACACACACACACACACACACATATGGGAGGGGGCAAGTGAGCACTTCTTATTAGGTGAGCACATCCCTTTAGGTGAGACCTCAAATCACAGTCGTTAGATTTTGATTTAAGGGCTTAGATTAAAAGTCAATTTTTGAATAATAAACAAAATAAAAAAATTTGAAGGTAAGTGGGGCCAATTCACAACATTTATCTAGTCACATCCTTTATCTCTCCAATCTCTCTTGTCTCTCTCTCCTTTGCATCTGCTTTGAATTTTGGCTGCCCTTTGAATTGCCTTTGCATCCCTTCGCATCTCCATCATTTTCAGCACATCTCGTCAACCTCTACTTGCCAGTTCCTCATTGCCGACCCCTACTCAACACTCGCTGATTGTAAACGCTAGTTCTACCGAGACACTCCCAGACCCACTGATGGCTCGGTCTCCACCTATTGTGCCGCCTTAGTATGCAATCGTTGCGCCACCAGAGCCGCTGAGATCGCCATCCTAGCCCCCTACCGAGATCTCAACCCCCACCTCCATCGCCGAAACCCTAATGGGTAATTTATATTAAGTTTGTTTTTCTTTGTTTTGGATTTTTTAGATCTATGGTTAAAATTTTATTTTGATGTTAACATTTGTGCTCTTTGAATGTCACTATGACTTCCATAATGATATTGTAAACTTATGTTGAACTTAAGTGGGTCATAACTTTTGTTAGAATTGGCTTGCTAAATAGTCAGAAGTCGAAAATGAAAATTGTTGCGAATTTAAGTGGGTCATAACTCTTGTTAGAATTATCTTGAATTTTTCACTTGTCTTGAATCACTGTTTAGAATCATTCGGTACAATATGAGTTTCTTATTATTGACCTAGTGATACGTTCGTAAGCGTAGTTTAGATTCAAATATCATCCTCAGGGGCCAAAGCAATCTATTGAGTTTTTGTCCTATTGAAAATGCTAAGCAATCGATCTTTTTAATGAATTGATTTAACTACACTAACTAATTAATTGAGAATTCAATCACTGTGAAGCACCTAGGGATTCGATTTTCCAAGTAAAGAGTTGGATCATAGAGTTGAGCATGCACTTTTCATAGGTTGGATGATTCAAGGAATTGCAATCGAGTTAAATTTAATCCTTTATGTCGAAATGAACTAAATTGCCCAAATGAATTCAACTAACACTCTTTCATGTGTCCTTGATTTAGTCTAGGTTAAAGATTTATAAATGCTAAGTCTCCTTTTAACATGCAATCCTCTTTCAAGTTTTGCTAAATCAAGTTCTATCAAGATGATCTGATAGAGAATTTCACTTTTTAGTACTTCACTCGACTATCTAATATAATTAAGCAAAATTGGTCCAATTTTACTCACAACATTCCAATGTCAAGATAGAAATAAACCATTCCAACATAGTTTGAGAACAAGATTGAAGAAATTAAGTATCCAACTACAATACTATGGCTAACAAATCTCTAGATTAAATTAAACTACTCATTCATATTTCAAATTCAACTCTAGCTAACACAAGAGTTTAATGAGAAATTCAAAGGGAAGGAAAGGTTTACAACAATGGCAGCCCTTCAATGGTTTCGTGATCTCCAAGCCTCGAAGTGCAAGGTTCTCCCTTTAATACCCCTTTTTTTGCTCCTAAAAATAAACTAAAAGTTGTAACTTATGAGAGATGGATGAGAGAGTGGTGGTGAGATGATGAGGGCTCCCCCGCTCTCAACCGAAAAACACCTCTTTTAAGGAGAAACTTCAGCATCTTCAGCCATATAACGAAGGAAGATGAAAATGTTAGTAGTTACAGGAACACCACGGCCCATGGTAGACACCACGGGTAGACCATGGTACCCGCTGGTCTTGAAATCTTCTACTTTTCTTTTGCTTCATAGGCATAGGACTTAGGGAACCCCGGTGGTAAGCCAAGATGCACTCAAGTAAGGGTCAATTGCTGAGTCAAATGGTCTAAAATCGTGCAAAAATTACCAAAGAACCATACCCAAGTATAAAATGAGAATAGAAGTATAAATTATAATATAAAGCCCATGAATTCTCGAAAAAGTGCTACAAAATGACCCCAAAAATGAAGTATATAGAAGCACTTATCACCAGCTAATTATTTGACCATGTCTTTAACCTCTTGTTTTATTGACTTAGCAAATTAATTCAAATGTTTTAGGATTATCTTGAGTTTTTCATTTGTCTTGAATAATTGGTCAGAATATGGGTTTTAAAATCATTGGTTATGCTATATTCAATCAACTAGCCATATGATGTGAACTAAATTTATATTTTATTACTTTTTTTGGTAGATTGTATCATGCAAACTACTCAAGAAGAGGGGGAATATCAAACACTTAAGTAATGAAAAAGTCCTAGACATATTGTCAAGGAGTAGATACCCTTTTGTGAGTAGGACTTGAAAAAAAAAAAAAAAAAAGAGAGAGGGATTGGAGTTTGCCAACTCAGAAGAATGTGAGAAATTCTATGAACCTTATGTCATCATGCTGGTTTTGGTGTACATAAATCAAGGTCTAAGAAGATCGAAGAAGGTTAACACGAATATAAGTACTATGTTTGCTCTAAACAAGGATTTAGGCAAAGTTCAACAAATGTGACCACTCATCAGAAGGTGAAGTTAACTAAGGAGGGATGTAATATAATGGTTGGTTTTAAAAGAATGAATAATGCGAGATATACACTTTTTAAATTTGTTGAATGCCATACACATTTACTTGCTCCTCCTAGGAAGCACCATATGTTAAATTCTAAGAGGGGTGTAGCTAGTATGCATGGACTTTATTTAATTCACTTACTTGTGCTAATATTGGTCCTTCTAAAGCTCATTGCATCATAAAGGATAAACTTAGTGGCTTCCAAAATGTTGGGTGTAGTAAACAAGACTTAAAAAATTTTCAAAAAGACTTGAAAGCATTTATCAAAGATTCTAATGCATAAATGTTCGTTGAGAATTTTAAGAGGAAGCAAAAAGTTCATCCATCAATTTATTTTACTTATGTTGATGGTACACTTAAAGATATTTTTTGGGTAGCTGGTATTGCAAGAATGAATTATTCGTTATATGGTGATGTGGTTTCTTTTGATATAACATATGATACTAATAGATACTAAATGGCATTTGCCCCATTCACTGGGTTGGATAATCATAGATTGTGTGCTACATTTAGGGCTATGTTCTTGGGGGATAAAAAAATGGAATCATTTATGTGGTTATTTGACAAGTTTTTGGATGTAATGGGGGGTCATATTCCTGTTTGTCTTATTATCAATCAAGATCCTACAATGAAAGTAGCAATACATATAAAATTTCAGTTGACTGCTCATAGATTTTGCATTTGAAATATTCTAAGAAAACTTTGTGATAAGGTGGGAAGCTCTTTGAATAGTGATAATAATTTTCTTATTCAATTCAAATCATGTGTGTACAACTCAAAGACTCCAACAGAGTTTAAACAAGGGTGGAAAAGCATCATCCATGATTTTCTGTTGCAACATAATACATGGTTGTCTCATTTGTATGACATTCGAGATATGTGGATTCCTGCTTATTTTAGGGATTTGTTTTTAGGATTAGTTTTGAGGACCACATCAAGGTTCGAAAGTGAGAATCATTCTTCAACAATTTCACAAAACCACATTTGAGCTTGGTTGAGTTTTGGATGCGATATGAGAGTCCAGTTGAGTTACAAGGATATGGTTAATTGTAAGCGGACAATGAAACCTCTTCTTCAATGCCTCTAGTGAAGACTACGAAAGATCTAGAGATGCATGCACGTGAAATTTATACTTATGCTAATTTTTATAAGTTTTAAGATGAGTTTTGGAATACTTGTATGGACTGTGAGATTGAAGATAGATAAGCGATAAATGAGGGGTTTGCAATTACTACAGCGGATAATAGTTGGAACAGGGCTACAAAAATTCAAGTTACATACAACCCCTCTAATCATCTAGCATATTGCTCTTGCAAGATGTTTGAATATGAAGGTATTCTTTGTTGTCATATATTATGTGTTTTAAAGGGTAACTTTGCATGAATGGCCATCCCATTATATTTTGAACCAATGGACTAATATTGTAGCAAGCTAACTAATTTTTGATGTAAATGGCAATATTTTAGATAAGCATTCCCTAATGGAGCATGAAGACAAGTTGATTCCAACAAATTGGTTCAATTTTTTGGATTGTATGCAAATAGCGGGAAGAGACACGGAAAAGCTAATCTTGTTAGCAAAGGAATTCAAAATGTTTTGAAAAAGGTAAAGGACTTCATTAGTACTACAAGTGAAAACAAAATGAGCGAGTTGGAGTTGTTTATTGGATTAAGTACTCCCGATCAAATTAACATTCTCTCACCTAAACAATGTAATACAAAAGGAAGTGGTAAACAAATTAAAGGTGGAAAGGAGAAAACAATTAAGCAACAAGTCAAGAGGTTGAGACTTTGTAAAGCGTGTGGATAACAAGGTTACCATGATAGTCGTAATTGTCCTACTAAGTTCTCATCCTAATTTAAGGTAAAAAAATAGGTTCCTTTAATTTTTTTTATATAATTTAAAGTTGTTTTTTAATTTATTCTAATTATTTATTTCTTGATATTTAGGTTTAAATGAGGGTGGACTTGTGATATAGAGAAATGCAACTTCTAAGCTTGCAAGGAGCAGAATGAATTAATTAAAATGAGTATTGAATGTATTATATTTTGTTGGAGATGCTATTTGAACAATGTTTTAAGTTCACTAGTTTTGGACAATGGTTGTGGATTCTAAATATT
>JAKOGI010000330.1:622500-647500 GCA_029747015.1 Carnegiea gigantea
TACTATTCGATATCTAGCCTGGTATTTCCAAGAAGGAAATAGAGTGGTAACATCCCATTTCAGGTTCCGCTGCCACATAGGATAAGGGTAAGTAATAAAGAAATGAATTTTAAAACCCCGGGTGTTACAAGCTGGTATCAGAGCTTAGGTTAACTGAGTTGAAGGCTTGCCTAAAAGACTGTAAGGAGCTAAGCACTAAAATTGATAGACCTAAGGATTACTCGTAGTGTAAGTGTAGGACCGGGAAGAAAGTATGTTTGCATATGCTTGATTATCTGCCTGTCACTGTGTAACGAATGTGAACTTACTAATATCTAGGACGAACTCGACCCGCCACTGTGGATGTATGAGGCAGTGTTGCCGCTATGAGAGGATGGGGAAGCTGCCTGGAGTTAGCCTAGAAAGCCACTTAAAGCGGATCCATACCTTTTTGCAAGAGAGACTGGATAAAATCCCAAATGACTGCTTGAGATTTGACCATAACTAAGCCCGGTTCTTCCTTAAAACCCTTCTTCCTGACCCGCTGTAGCATTACAGGATTAGGCAGTTACACCCTAAGGACATGCCATGTCACTTTGTTGGAGGGTGGTGCCCGTGTGAGTGGGAGCCTATGGGGATGACCATGGATGGATTGGTGGACTACATTAAAGACATAGTTCCCTAGGATGAGTCTCCTACCGCTGTCACTGAGGATGACACCCCACCACCACCACCAAAGAAGGATATCGAAGACGATGAGTTTGTTGGAGAGAACGTGCTTAGGGGCAGTGAAGATGAGCTGGAGGCAGATCCATTGCGGAGGAAGACCCTGGTGGAGAACCTTCAGTTGAGTATGAACCCGAGGAAGACCCGAGGGTGAGAAACCCTCAGCTGAGTATGAACCTGAAGAGGACCCAATGGAGGAAGAAGATCTTGAGGAAGATTCAGAGGAAGACCCCATTAATGAACATTTAGAGGAGAGTGACCCCGAGGAGACCCTATTGAAGGGGAAGACCTTGAGGGAGAACATAAGGAAGAGCCTTTAGATGATGAAGAACCCAAGGAAGACCCCTTGGAGGGCGAGGACCCAGAGGAAGAATAGCTGATGGAGGAAGACCAGGAAGAAGGCCTAGATGAGGACCAACTTGAGCCTGAGGTTCCTCATTAGAAGTGGGGCAGGTGTGGTCGAATGTATAGGGATACTTATCCACTGGACACCCCCAACCAGTAAAAGCTCGTAGTACTAGAAAGTTTATTTGCTAGGATGATGCTGTCAGTTATTTTCTTTTACGTTGTTAAGTCACTGTAGGCTAATAAAGTTACAAACTGTGATGTAATGAAGAGTACTAGTATAGACCACTTATGATTTTGAAATTCTATGCAACGAAATATTTAAGTTATCTGAATACCAGCGTTCTTTATTGGTGACGTATGTGGATCACATGAACGTGATGCCTATGTGATGTGTAATGCATGAGCATGTGATTTAGTGATTGGACCACATAAGTGTGGCAATGTGACATAATTAAAAACCTGTCAAATGTTGCATAATGCACTAGCATGTACTGTGTTATTGAACTTTAGTAGTACGTAGGATATGAACAATTAGGAGAGGAACTAAATCCAACTTACTTCCCGAACAGAATGGCGGGAAACAACAACGAATCTCAAACCGGACCTCACCCTGCTACGAGAGTCCCTATGAATCAGGAAGTTAACATATCGAGCATCAGGGAAAGGTTGGAAGCCCTATGCCCTAGGAATGGGAGCGGGTCTCATAGCTAGGTAGACGAGACCAACCCACCCACTGGGGCCGAACTCACCAACCTACTACTACTGGAGCTGCTGCAGAAGCAAGGAGAGCAGTTGCGACTTTAGAACGAACAACTATAAAAGCTAATAAAGGTTCAAGAGAAGAGGATTGAGGAAGATAATTCTTACATGTTCAAGAGATTTGCGAGCCACCACCCACCCATCTATGATGGCAACCCCGACCCCAAGACTTTTAAGAACTGGATTAGGGGCATGGAGAAACAGTTCGATGCACTCCAATGCTCTGAGGAGTGAAAAGTGGGTTTCAGCATGTTTTGCTTGAAGGATAAGGCCGATTTATTGTGGGCCATTGTGAGAGAAAGATAATACGAGGTTGGGTTCAGCTGGAGTAAGTTCAAGGAGATGATCAAGGATTATTTCTATCCCATCTCTCTTCACAAGGCCAAGGAGGGTGAATTCATGGAATTGCAGCAAGGAAGCATGCGCGTACTTGAGTGCGCCTCGAAATTTATAGAGCTCTCATAATTTACCCTGGCCTTTATAGTTGATGAGAGATTGAAGATGAACCGGTTTGAGGCTAGGCTCAACCCTAACATTAAGGAGCGAATGTCGGTACGACAGTACACATCCTACGTTAACCTATAAGATACTGCGGTCAACGTAGAAAGGGCCATGAAGGAGAGGAGTAACTATTTCAACGAGCAGGGAGGAGTTAAAAGGAAGGGGGATAATCGAGGGAACTTTCAATCGCAGGAGCAGTACCACAGATCATTTGGGAATTAGTACTCAAATAATAATGCTCATGGATGCCAGCATCCCAATGCATGACCTAAGGTAACCTGCAATGCCTGCAGAAAGTTGGGGCACTATGCCAGAGAATGTCGCTTAGTAAAGAGGTGCTTTCGCTGTGGGAACCCTCAATACCAGGTTCGGGATTGCCCACACCCCCCACCATCTATTGGTCAAGGACAAGGACAAGCCCAGGGATAAAGACGAGGACAACAACTCCCGCAACCATATCAGAATAGGGTTGGACAGGCGGCCAACCCCAACCAGCAGAACCGGGCACCTTAGCAAATTCAGGCCCGACCGCCCAACCAACTGTCCCGGAACAATGGGGGCAGGGCATATGTGATGCGGAAAGTGGAAGCTGAGGATGCTCTAAACATGGTGGTAGGTACTTTCTCCATCCTAACTCAGCCAGTAGATGTTTTATTTGATTCAGGTGCCACGCACTTCTTTATTTCTGTTAAACTGGTTAAGACGTTAGAACTAATTCCCACTCGCAAATCTTCATTGTTGTATGTGATTCTCCCTAATAGGAAGACTGTGATGTGTGAAGAACTGTACGAGAATTGCCGTGTTAAGATGTATGAGTATGAGTTCTTGACAGACTTATATAGGTTTAAATTAACGGACTTTGGGGTCATTTTGGGGATGGATTGGTTAGCCAAATATCAGGTTTAAATAGACTGCCCAAGACGAAAAATCATCCTAAAGGGGCCAATGGGGATAAAGTGGTGCATAAGGGCAAGGGACCTAGAGTGAGAGTGAAACTAATTTCTGTGATGAAAGCTCGCAAGTTGTTAGGCAAAGGATGCGAGGGATTCTTGTGTAACGCAGTGAAAACTAGGTATGTTGAACCCTCCCTTGAGGACATTCCAATAGTGAGGGAGTTTCCAGATGTATTTCCTAAGGAGTTCCCTAGAATGCCACCCCTTAGAGAGGTGTAATTTTGTATCAACCTGATCTCGGGAGCCACACCTATCTCTAAGACACCTTACCGCAGGGCACCAGCAGAACTTAAGGAATTCAAGATACAGTTGGATAAACTGTTAGAGAAGGGATATATCCAGCCTAGTACATCTCTATAGGGATCCCCGGTGTTGTTTGTAAAGAAGAAGGATGGAACCCTAAGGTTGTGTATACACTATGGGGAGCTGAACAAAATAACAGCCCAAAACTGTTACCCACTGCCCAGGATAGATAACCTCTTCGACCAGTTAAGAGGCGCGGGGACTTTTTCTAAAGCAAACTTTCGATTGGGGTACCACCAACTCCGAACCAAGGATGAAGATGTACCTAAGACTGTCTTTCGCACCCGGTACGAACACTACGAGTTCGTGGTGATTGCCTTTGGCCTCACTAATGCCCCAATAGCATTCATGGATCTCATAAACAAGGTTTTTAAACCCTACTTGGATCAATTTGTGGTGGTATTCATAGATGATATCCTAATTTACTCGAAGACCGTATAGGAGCATACCTACCACCTAAGGGCAGTCCTGGAAGTATTACGGAGAAATGAGTTATATGCTAAATTTTTGAAGTGTAAGTTTTGGTTGAGTAAGGTGGCATTTTTAGGACACGTAGTATCCAACGAGGGAGTGTCCCTGGACCCTCAAAAGACAGAGGCTGCGATGGACTGGCCCAGATCTAGGAACCCACAGAAGTGAGGAGTTTCTTGGACTTGGCGTGGTACTATTGCAGATTTGTCCAAAACTTCTCGAAGATTGCCACCTCGATCACTAATTTGACCAGGAAGGTCACTAGGTATGAATGGACGGAATAGTGTGAAGAAGCGTTCTAGGAGCTTAAGAAGAGACTGACGAGTGCGCCGATACTGGCCTTACCTACCACTGATACTGGCCTTACTCATAAAGACAGGGCACTTCATAGCCAAGAGAAATACTTGGACTCTGGATCAATTGGCTCGAGCATACCTTGACAAGATAGTGTGATTACATGGGGTACCCAGTTCCACAGTGTCAAATTTACCAGGTTTCAGTCGGGTTTCTGGCAGAAGCTACAGGAAGCATTTGGGACGTTGTTACATTTTAGCATGGCATTCCACCCAACTATAGACGGGCAAGCTGAAGGCACTGTTCAGACTCTGGAAGATATGCTGAGGCCGTGCGCCCTAGAATTTAAGAAAGCGTGGGATGAACAACTAGCATTGATCGAGTTCTCCTATAACAACAGTCACCACGTGAGTATCGGAATGGCCCCCTATGAGGCACTGTATGGGAGGAGGTGCAGAACTCCGCTCTATTGGCAAGAGATCGATGAGGCTCTAACTATTGGGCCAAAACTAATCCAAGCCACCACGGATAAGATAAGGGTGATTCGGGAACAAATGAGAGCCGCCTAGAGCCACCGGAAAAGTTACGTCGATCGGAGGCACAGGCCAATTGAATTCTAGGTTGGAGATCAGGTATTCCTTCGGGTTTCCCCAACCAAGGGAATCGCGAGATTCGGCATGACAGGAAAGTTCAGCTCAAGGTATATTGGGTCGTACCCGATTTTACAGAGCGTTGGGGAGGTGGCATACCGCTTAGAACTACCACTGGAATTGCTAAGGGTACACAACGCGTTTCATGTATCACAAGTACGAGAATACGTCCCTGACCTTTCTCATGTGATTGAACCCAACCCAGTACAACTCTAAGAGGATCTGTCTTATGAAGAGCAACTTTTCCAAATCCTAGACTGGGGGGAGAAATAACTCCGTAAGAAAGTGGTACTCCTAGTGAAGGTCCTTTGGGCCAATCACTAGATGTTAGAGGCGACCTGGGAATCGGAACAGGAGATGCGAGACAAATACCCTCATCTATTCATGTGAACAGGTGCGTGTCAAGTTTTGGGGACGAAACTCCTTAAGGGAGGTAGAATGTAAAACCCCAAAAATTCATATTTGACATGGACCGACCTGAGATCCTCCTCGAGTTAAACTAAGTCAATGCAGGAACTATTTATTTTCTTTTTCACTCAAATTTTGGATTCAAACTTTTTTTTAAAAAAATATACATAAATATTTTTTTGGGGTTTCTTCTCCATGAAGCCATGCAAACCCTACACCTCTCTCTCTCCTCCCCCTACTTGGCCCAACCAAGTTACCCCCCATTAAACCTTAAAATCCTAAAACCCTAGAATCCTTACTCTCTCTCTTCCTCTCCCAAATCGCCCCCTCTCTCTCTCTACACGCGCTTTCTCTCTCTACCTCCCTCTCCCTCGCCGCCTCCTCGTGACACTGCTCCTCCTCCTCTCTATTGTGGTGAGTACTTGCATACCATGCACACCCATGCAAGACTCTAGCACCAAGCATCCAAGATTGAGGTTTTCTTTGTTTTTCCTTGTAAATTTTAATTTCAAAGATTTAAATCACTAATTTTGTGATGGGATTATATATTTCATATTTAAATCCCGTGGGTGAGGATGTTCCTAAACATTCCTTTGAGGAATCGCATCAAGGTGAGTGCGTAACAGTTTTCTTGCATTCTTGATACCAAATTTTAGACTTTCCTTAACTTGGATGACTTTGGGGAGGGGAAGAATCATTAGATTTCATGTTGGAGTGTTACGCGAGTTAGCATCATGAGTGTTAAGGCAAAAAGATCGAATCTTTGGTTTGGACTGGGGAAGAACACGCCACTGATTAGAGTTAGAAAACTGAAGTGTCTTTGAAAATTTATTTCCGTCATTCTAATTTTCTAAAAATCATGAAAATTTGACAGTAGATGGATCGAGATGTCCGCTATACTATGCCCTTTGAATCGAGGGATTTTGACTTGTACTGAATGAGTTATGGTTCGTTTGCTGAAAACTGTCCAAACTAGGGCAGTCAGGTGGAGTCTTTACGTTTTAGGAGTTTTAACCTACTAACTGTTGGAGTTTTCGAAATCACTAAACATAAAAGTTATAGTGGACACACTGATCTTTCTATAATGGGTAAGAAGTTGAATTTTTGACGTTGGGAGTTAAAGTTATGGGGTCAGGAAACTGAATTAGAAAAGAGGGACAGAAACGACTGGGTTGGAAGGGGGCTGCACTTATATTAATTTTGAAAATTCGGTCAGGATGGGTCAGTTTGTCAAAATTTATGAAATTTTCAAGGTAAATGCATCAGGATGGCCTGCATAATCTAGTTTTTGAATCGAATGAATTACAGTGGCATAGCCTAAGTTATGATCAAATTACCGCAGACTGACCAGACCGAGACAGTCAGTGACACCGTGAAAAGAAACAAGAGAACAGCCTAGTTCTGGATAGAATCCGACAAAACCCTAAACATGAAGAGAGACTTTCTATATTGGGCAAAAAACTGGGATTTGGACGCTGGGAGCAGAAGTTATGGGTTCTGAAAGGTGGATCTAGATTCTGAATAAATCTAAATCTAGGATTGGGTTTTAGTTGGGAGTCCTAAAATATGAGTAAAATTCTAGAAAAAAAAATTGGTAGTAAGGTAAGGGCGAGGGATGTTGTCTATTCTATTTTGGACTGAGTGTGGGCTATGTTTTGGCCAAGGTGTCGAGCCGTAAGTTTAAAATAGTAACTGAGCCCGTAACTTGTACGGTATCTAGGTAACAATCATATTCTAACCCTTCCCCGAGTTGTTTAAAAATCACGTGTTCATTAAACATGGTAAGAACCGATTTTGTTTATGCTATTTCGATGGAATGAAAGCATGAGTCAACTGAATGTGATTGCAAGTTGAATCTACATGATGTGCTATGTTGTGAATTTGAGACTTGATAACGTTATGTTGGAGTTTCAGAGATTATTCATTGTGATGATGTCCTTGAGGAAGTGGGTGGAAACTGAATGAATATTGCATGTTAAATCGACCTCTAATATAAAGAACTGTAACAGTAATTGTAAAGGCTGAGTTGGGTGAGACTTGAACTAATTGCGTTGATTGAAGGCAATTAGCCTTCCCCGGAAAACTAGTGCATGCATGTGAGCGACCACGTGCCCTGATAATGGTAGGCCAGGAAATGTTTAACGGGTAACCGCCACAGCAAGCGATAGACCAGGATAGAGTTAAACGCTGCGTTGAACCCAAGAGCAGGCCATGAGACCCAGTGGGGTCGCTAATCTTTAAATCTGACGATTGTGGTTGGATCATAGATTATAAATGTACATCACTGCGATCTTGTAAGCATGGACGGTTACATGAATGGGAAACGTGTCCTTAAGCTCTTGTTGTTCTCCTACCCCCCTTAAAATGTTTCCGAAATGAATTTGTGTGCGTAATTAATTGTTAGGGTAATTGTATACTGAGGTTATATCACTTTTATAAAATATTTTATTTTCAGGTGATCTAGTTATGCATGGGACTGCGGGACCGAAAGTAGAATAAGACCTTGACGTCTAAACCAAAGAAGATCAACGCTTAATTGTTTTAAGCAAAGATAGACATGAACCATTGTTTAATTTAGATAGTTGACAACAATATTTGAACTCTTTTAAGTTTGAAGTATTATTAATGAATGCTTATATTAATTGCCATTCGATATCCAGCTTGATATTTCCAAGAAGGAAATACGACAGTAACACTTCATTTCAGGTTTCGCTACCACATAGGATAAGGGCTAGTCATAAAGAAGTAAATTTTGAAACCCGGGGCGTTATACACACACACACACACACACACACACACACACACACACACACACACATACATGCATATATATATATATATATATGTGTGTGTGTGTGTGTGTGTGTGTGTGTGTACATATATGCATATAGACATATATATATATATCAATGTATATATATATATATATATATATATATATATATATATATATATATATATATATATATTTATATATACATACATACACTTATGCATATACATATAATTATATATACATATATATACATATACACACATATTCATATATATTATATATATACATATATATATATATATATATATATATATATATATATATATATACTATGTATCTTAATAAATATATATATATATATGTATATACACATATCCATATATATATATATATATATATATATATATATATATATATATATATATATATATATATATATATATATATATATATATATATATATATATATATATATATATATATAAGCTCGTGGTTTTTTAATCATCAATTTGTTCCTATTTTGAAATTCGTTTATGTTTGTAAGTACCACTCAATTAATTATAAATTTGATCATGTATTCCATTCTGAAAGATGTTCTAAAAAGTTGAGTCAATCTGAGGATAACTATAAACCAATAAAGATGGTGTCAACCCACCCTATGCTTATGCTTAATTATGTTATTCTTGTTGTGCCAGTCAAGAGTAATGGTAAACATGACTATTGATCAATTCACTGTTTCTACATTTAAATTAGTAAACAAAACTATAGCCCTAGAATTTGCTCTTGAAAGAAAAGATGAACAACTAACTATGAGAAAGTGATTGATTGGATTTTTCCACATCTAGAAAGGAGTTCAAATATGATCTAAAGTGTATATCCGAAAGAGGAAAAAGAAACAGCCAAAGATTCCCTACGGTGGACTCCATAGTTAAGGATCAAAAGACAAAGGCAATCTAGTTTTTATGCGAATGGCTATCATCCTCGCTAAACAATTATGTGGAGCTTAATTACATATAATGCGGGACCAAGGCAGAAGATGAAGAGTGGAAGACTAGGTGCTATAACATTTGTACAACTACCTCGATCAATGATAATTCGCCAACGTTATCGACCATTGAATTAATTGGTAAGGCGAGAAGTGCTTGTTTGACTCATCAGATCGACACATCGCTAGGTGATGCTACCTCTAGCCATTAAAGTTGGTGTTGGGAAATTTTTGACCCCATCATTATGTAATGTAAGGTTTTGATGATAACAAACACAAATGGAATATGCACTTGAGTGTGTTGATCGAACAGGTTCCAAATACTGTTTGGAAAACTTTGAAATTGCTTGATTAACCATGGTCGAGAACAGGTCTTAAGAATAGGTCCTCAGAACAGCTGAATGGCAAAGAACTTAAAGCACATCAAAGACATGGAGTACTGAAGGAACAGCTCAGGAAACAGTTCTGAGTAACATCGTAGCAACAGGTCTTAAGAACAGTTCCTCAGAACAGCTGAATGGAAAAGAACTTAAAGCACATCAAAGACATGAAGAACTCCAGGAACAGTTCAAGAAACAGTTCTGACTAACACCACAGCATTGAAGCAACAAGTCAAGATCCTATAGATGCTGTCCGGTGGATTCAACAAGAGTCTTGGTCTGTTATAGGTTTTATTTTCTTAGATTCTTGTTAATATGCCACTTGGAAGAACTCGATTTAACATTACCTTGAATGATTTTTAAGAATACTGTCTCAGATCAGTTCTGAGATCAGGGTTCAGACTGTTTTCAAGCCAAAATGATTTTTCACAGTTTTTTCCAAATCTTCGGCTGACGTTTTTGAAAATATTTGAGATAAATTTTATGTTATCATTAAACCCAGGATAAGTTAATCTTTGGCTTTGAAAATATATTATGGAGATTTTGAGTCTAGCTTTTAAAGGAAATCTTTTACAAAATAAATCAAACTCTTATTTTTGGAATATAAGATAGGAAATTTCAGGATTTGGCAACTGAAAATATTAGTCACTTTCCATAATCTTTTTAGGAGCAAAAAGATCTTATACTTATGGATCAAGCACACAAAAAGATCTTGTTACCCTCTACTATTTAAGGAGCTTCTCCACCTCCTCATTGAATATACACACACGGTTTTATACACGGCTTGCACACGATTTCATAAATTTTTGAGAAAGCTTTTTGTACGGTTTTTTTAGGGATTTAACTTGCAAATCATATTTTCTGAAAAACCTTCAAAGTGTGTGTGAAAATTGAGTCATCTTCCTTGGCATACTAGGAGCAAAAATTGTACCTTACATTCGCCTAGTTAGAAGCACAAAAGTAAGGTGTTTTTATTCTCTTCTTTCATCAAAGTGAGAGTTGAGTGTGTCCAAGCCTAGGGAGGATTTGGACGTGTGTAATTCGTCTTAGGGAGACGATTACGTGAGTGTGTTCAAGTCTGGGAGACTGGGACGTGGTGTGTAACTAGTCTAAGGTAGACAGTTACGTGTGTTGCAATTGTAACAGTGAAGGTTACCTTTGTAATGTGTTTAGCCCGTTTAGTGAAAGTGTGTGAAAATCCTACAGGGGTAGGTCGTGGTTTTTGCCTCGGTTGGGCTCGAGATGTTTTCACGTAAAAAATCTTGTGTTCTCATCTTTCAATTATTTCGCTGTTTTACACTTTCTGTGCACGTTACAAACAGTCTGCCCAAACAAGTTCCAAGGCTGTTCCCAGAAACTGCGAAAATCTACCAACACAATTCACCCCCCTCTTGTGTCAGTGTACTCTCAATTCTAACAAGTGGTATCAGAGCAGGTTCTCATTAGAAAGATTAACATCTTAAGAGATCCTAAACATGAGTACACCACATGGCATGCTTGAGGGGCAATCCATAACTCGACCACCATACTTTAATAGTCAACATTATAGTTGGCGGAAGAATAGAATGGAAAACTACATTCAAGCTAAGGACTACGAGTTATGGATGCTTATCAAGAGTGGACCACTCATTCCCATAAAAGTGATCGAAGATGGAAGCAAAGTTCACAAAAAGCCTGAAGAGTTCAATTCCGAAGAGTTCAAGATGATGGAGAAAAACGCCAAAGCCAAAAAACTCTTGTATTTTGGTCTTGGACTGGATGAGTACACTCGCATTTCTGAGTGCGAGTCAGCCAAGGACATATGGGATTCCCTTCAAGTAGCTCATGAAGGCACAAATCAAGTGAAACAATCACGCATCGAGCTACTTATGAGAAAATACGAATTGTCTGAAATGGGTGATCGTGAAACGGTGATGGATATGTATACCCGTTTCACCCATATAACAAATGAGTTAAAGTCATTAGGAAAGTCCTTCACCACTGAAGAGTTGGTGAGGAAGATCCTAAGGTTTTTACCTCATTCTTGGGAAGTCAAAGTCACGGCTATTCAAGAAGCCAAGAACTTGAAAAAGATTACCTTGGATGAGCTTATTGGTAATCTCCAAACCTATAAGCTTAGGAGGAATTCTCAACAAAAAGAGGAGACCAAGAAGGACCGAGGAATTGCTCTAAAAGTCATGGAGGAGGATAGCTCGGATCTTGATGATGAAGAAATGGCTATGATCACAAGAAAATTCAAGAAGCTTTTCAAGAAGGCCAAGGAAAATGCTAAGAAGAAAAACTTCAGTAAGTTGAGGAACAATGATAGAGAACAGTTTTCAGGTTGTTTCAAATGTGGTAAGCTTGATCACATTGTGAAAAACTGCCTTTTGCTGAAAGAGGAACAAGAGCCCGAACACTCCAGGAAACAGGGCAGGAAACAGGTTGGAAACAGTTCTGCTAAGCGCTTCTCAAGGGCAATGCTTGCAGCTTGGAGTGATTCTATCGAGGATGAGGAAGGAACTGAAGAGGAAGATGCTACTGTAGCTCTTATGGCCATAAGTGATTCTGACTCAGATGATGAGCCTCTGGACAACTTAGCTCAACTTAAGGATAAGGTACGTGGTCTAAATAAAGCAAAACTTGAAGAGTTATTAGTTACTTTGATGGATGAGTATGATGCTATTAATTCTGAAAATTGCATGTTAAAGGATGCATGTTCTGAGTTAAAAAGGGATATTAAGAATTAGAGCATGAAAACAAAATCCTTAAAAGTGAAAAAATTAAAACTGATATGAAGAATATTGTTTTGCATGAAGACCTCAATAAATCCAAAGAGACCTTAAGCATGAAAGAAGAAGCCTTTGTTTCTGACCTTACTAACCTTGAAAATGAGTCTCTTGAACTGAAACAGAAGGTAGAATCCCTACTTGTTGAGAACAGTAAATTGCTTGAAAAGTTAAAATAAGTAGAATCAGACCTTGCTGCAAACAAGCGCTGGAACAGGTTCTCACAGGCACTGAATTGGCTGAACACTCACTATAACTAGGGCAAAAGAGGATTAGGCTTTGTGACTAAGCGCACTGATTACCCTGTTAATAGAAAATATGTAGGATTACTAGAAAATATTGTGTGTTCTCATTGTGGTAAAACAGGGCATTATCAGTACACTTGTCTTATAAGAAGGTATGCCATGGAAAAGAACTTGATTCATGTAAAACAAATATGAGTTACAAAAGATGAGATTTGCACTCTAAAAGAATGGGACCCAAGTGGATCTGGGTTTCCAAAACTAACCTCTAATTTGTTTTGCAGGCTAAAGTGAGGGGGAACAACCGAGCAAACAACTCAGCAAACAACCAATTGTGGTATGTGGATAGCAGTTGTTCACGGCATATGACTGGTGAAAAATCAAACTTCCTCTCACTTACAGCCTCTGATAGAGGGAGTGTGGCATTTGGAAATAGCAAATCAGGGACAATTGTCGGTATAGGTAAGATAGGTGAGTCACTCCCCCATACAATTGACAATGTATATCTGGTGGATGGATTACAACATAATCTACTCAGCGTGTTCCAACTGTATGATAAAGATAACCTAGTAATGTTTTCTTCAAAACAATGCTTGGTCGTCAATATCCACATAGGAGATGTTGTGTTGAGGGGGAAGCGACACAAAAATGTGTATAAAGTAAGTATTCTCTCACTTCCTCAAAACAATTTGACTTGTTTAAGTGCTTTAAATAATGATGTCATGCTTTGGCACAAGAGACTAGGCCATGCGAGTCTCTCACTCTTGAATAAACTTGTCACTAAAGACCTAGTAGTCGGCCTACCTTCCATCAAATTCAATGATGACAAGGTATGTGAGGCTTGTGCCAAGGGTAAACAAGTCAAAACATCTTTTAAACTGAAAAACTGTGTTAGCACTACCCGACCTCTTGAGATGCTACATGTGGATTTATGTGGTCCTATGAGGATCACAAGTCGAGGTGGGAAGAGGTATGTACTTGTGATAGTGGATGATTACTCTCGTTTCACCTTGTTTTTGGCTTCTAAAGATGAAACATTTGAAAAATTTCTTGCGTTTCTTAAAAAAGTTGAAAAGAGAGTAGGACACTCATTGGTTTGCCTAAGATCTGATCATGGTACAGAATTTGAAAATTCAAGCTTTATTGACTATTGTAATGAGCATGGTGTTGATCATAACTTTTCAGCCCCAAGAACACCCCAGCAGAACGGGGTGGTAGAGTGGAAAAATCGTACTCTAGAAGATATGACTAGAACAATGCTTGTTGCTAGTGGTCTTCCGAGAAACTTTTGGGCCGAAGCTTTGAACACATCGTGTTACATTATAAATAGATGCATGATCAGACCCATTCTAAACAAAACTCCTTATGAGCTTCTCAAAGGTAGAAAACCCAATCTTATGCATTTGAGAGTATTTGGTTGTAAATGTTTTGTGCATAATAATGGAAAAGATGCCTTAGGAAAATTTGATCCAAGGAGTGATGAGGCAATATTTCTTAGGTACTCCTCACACAGTAAGGCTTACAAAGTGTTTAATAAGCGAACCTTGTGTGTTGAGGAGAGTGTGCATATGCTTTTTGATGAAACTAACTCTCTAGTTGAGATTGATGCACAGGATGATGATTTCGAACTGGGCCTTACTAAGAAAAATTTGTTGCTTACACATGAAGAAGGTAAGTATCCCGAGGATGGATCAGGGCCTGGAGCTGTTTCCTTGAAAGATGGGCAAGGTCTGAACCAAACAGGGGGAAGTGTTGCTGAACCCAGTTTGGAACAAAACCAGCCTAACACTCCAGGAGCAGACTCCAGAACAGGCTCGGGAACAGGCTTAGAAACAGGCTCCAAAATAGGCTCGGGAACAGTTCCAGAACCTATTTCACCGAGTATTCCAACAAGAGTAGAAAGCGTGTCTGTGGACTTCCTTACGTCACGACCATGGAAGCACTAAAGTTCACACCCCCTTGATCAAATTTTGTCTGACATTAATACAGGAGTACAAACAACATCCAAGCTTAAAAATTTCTGTGCTTTTTATGCTTTTCTCTCTAATATTGAGCAGAAAAATGTTAATGAAGCTCTTGCAGATTCGAATTGGGTTACAGTAAGGTTTCTTGGTTGATAGAAAAAAGAACCTCAGGTATGGCTCATTTTTTTGGACCCTGTTTGGTATCTTGGGCAACCAAGAAACAACACTCAGTTGCCATGTCCACAGCAGAAGCTGAATATGTTGCAGCTGCTTTCTGTTGTGCTCAACTATTGTGGATAAGACAACAACTCAAAGATTTTTGTGTTGACACGGGATGCATTCCCATATTTTGTGACAATACAAGTGCAATTAATATTTCCAAAAACCCTTGTCAACATAAAAACATATTGATATTCGTCATCACTTTTTGAGAGACAATGTTAAAAAAGGCTTGGTTTCAATGAATTTCTGTGGCACTAATAAACAAATTACTGATATTTTCACCAAGGCACTAAATAGAGAACAGTTTGAGAAGAACAGATTGGAACTGGGTCTGATTAAAATGACTTGAGAATGCCTAATTAATCCCCAATGCTTGTCTAGTTAAAGGGCTTTTCAGGTCAAGCTTGTTAAAATTATTAGTTGCAGTCAAACTTGGTGCTATATTTAGCACATGTGTGGAATACAGCTTGTTGACACTCGTTGAGGTCTGATGATATTGCCCTTATTGTCCTATGTTACCGAACAACTAACCGCAGGAACAAGCACCAAGAACAGGTATGGCCACTGTTTGTCACTTTGTGCGAATCAGGTAGTTAATTCCGTTGTTGAGAATTTTTCTTGAAGCATGCGTGGCTGGGAGACTTAATACTCCTCTTTTTCGGTTGAAAGCCAGTCGACCCTTTAGCTCCCTTGCCCACTCACTTCACTCATCAGCCACCGAAAATCTCTCTCTCACCAAATCCCTAATCTCTCAAAACCCAAGCTTCTCTCCACCATCAATGGCGACCTCCGACAGCAGTTCCTTCGCCTCTGAGAAACGCAGCACCACCACCTCTCAAGCTCCAGTCTCAAAGCGCGTGCGTATGGCGTCTCTGCCAATGCCCGCCTCTCTGCCCTTGCCGGCAGCTGCAGCACCAGTGCAAATCAAAGGTACGGGATTCAATTCTCTACCCCCTTTGCCTATTTGCTCTACAATTTTTGGTTTCTTGAAGCGTCTAGACTTGCGAACAGTGGGGATGAAATTGGGTGATGTTCCTCCTCCATTTGGATGAGATTTAGTGTTGTTTGACCCCAGTGTGAAACCGACTGGGTCTAAGGATGTCTTTGAAACCAACGAGGGTCTGGCTGAGTCTGATGATGTTCCTGAAGTGGACACGGCACGAACAGGGTCTGAAACTGTTCCTGAATTAGGGAAAGCCCGAGCAGGGTCTGCCCCTGTTTTCTTTGACATAATGGATGACCCCATCATAAATTTGGATCGAGTGGAAGACCTTGAGGAGACTAACAGTGATGGGTCTGAGTCAACCATAGAGGTCCTCCAACCTCAGCCCTTCTAGAAAACTAAACCGGCTGATTGGGGCCTAGACGTCGGTTTAAAACCACCACTTCAAAACCTGTTTCCACACATGTTTATAGGCCTCGAACCCGCAGTTCTGGTTCACTCTTTGGTTCTTCTCAGCCAAAACAAGTACCTGAACCTTCTATTGCAAAAGCCTCTGCCAAACCTACCAAAGAATCTACCCAGTCTCCATGAGCAAAAACCCAAAACACCCAAACCAAAAGGAAAGCTGTTTCAGAACAAGTGTCAGAACAGGTGCCTGAAGAATTAGAAACCGAGGAGAATACTTCCAAACAGGTGCCTGCCTCTGCTCCATCGATGAAGCCTTCCTCCAAAAGGGTCTCATCAAAGAGAAAGGCTGCTTCTAATTAGGAGGTGCCCATAAAAGCCAAGCCTGATGAACCGCAATCCAAGAAAGCCAAAACTACCATGCCCACAGTAGACCGAGTAGCTCATTTTCTCCAAAAGAGTGTGGTACGGGGCAAAATTGTCAAAGTTGCTTATTTTCAGGATTCAGTACCTGATTTAGCTGAATTCTATGCCAACTGTAATGTCACCAACGGAGTGGTGACAAGTGTGGTCATTGGAAAGGATTAAGGTTCAATGCTAAGGAATTGGGAGAAATTCTAGGAGTTCATACTGAGGGCTTTGGGGTGTATGTAAGGGAAAACAAGACAGTACTCAGAGCTGAAAGATTGCTCCAATTGACTCAAAGGTTGAGTCAACAACCAGGGTTGAAAACACCCAGGTCAGTCAAGAAAGGGGAGATAACACCTTGTCACCGGTTGCTCTTCTGGTTTATCATCAAAAACATCATCCCCCGGGGCCAAGGGCGTAACCTTGCAGATGTAATGGATCAATGCCTTACCGATCTCCTGGACCGGGGAGAGCAGATCAACCTACCAGCCATCATGATCAGTCATATCTCATGCATTACAAACACGGCTAGAGAACATGACCTAGGGTATGGATTTCTTCTGACTTCAGTCCTTGAGCACTTTGGAGTTTCTTTGCAGAAGAAGGTCGGGGTACAAGTGACAGATGAGATAGGTAGTAGCACCCTGATCAGTTGTGGGTTCAAGCTTGCAAAGGGTGAGACTGCTGATTCCAAACAGGGGCTCGAACACCCTTTACCCCTGTTCCTGGTTCTTCCTCCAGTGAGCCTTCTGTTGATGCCTTGGTTCTAGATCAAAACCGGTTGAAGACCGAGCTCACTGAGGTTAAAGCTGTCCTTGCCGAGGAGAAGGCTCTCAATGCCAAGCGCCATGAGGATCTGATGTCCATTCTCTCCATCCTCACAGCCAAACTCTCTTCTCCTCCACCCTGATCCTACCCTGTTCTGCCTCTCTTGATTCTCTACCTTGTTCACAACAACTGTTTCTAACTCTTTGGTTGTGCTTTGTAACAGATAATGGTTTATGCTAATCTTGGTTGTGCCATGCTTGTCTTCTTATTGCTATTTGTTTATGCCTGACTCGGATGGCCAATATCATTACCGTACCATATACTTGAGTGTATCGCAGGTTGTCTTTCCTCCATTACCCAAGAGGTGGTGACTGCAAACACCCTGCTTCTCTTATTTGACCTGACCACCCTTTTTCGATAATGTCAAAAGGGGGAAGATGGGTATGACCAGGATCATTTCAGTTTGACCTAACTTCAGTTGACTTCTCAAAACAAAAATGGGGAAGATGGGCTTGACCATGAACGTTTTATCTTGAAACCTGCTTTTGCCTTTTATGTCAATATTGTCATTTGGTTTGTCATCATCAAAAAGGGGAAAATTGTTGGGAAATTATTGACCCCATCATTATGTAATGTAAGGTTTTGATGCTAACAAACACAAATGGAATATACACTTGAGTGTGTTGATCGAACAAGTTCCAAATACTGTTTGGAAAATTTTGAAATTGCTTGATTAACCATGGTCGAGAACAGATCTTAAGAACAGGTCCTCAGAACAACTGAATGGCAAAGAACTTAAAGCACATCAAAGACATGGAGTACTCAAGGAACAGCTTAAGAAACAGTTCTGAGTAACATCGTAGCAACAGGTCTTAAGAACAGTTCCTCAGAACAGCTGAATGGAAAAGAACTTAAAGCACATCAAAGACATGAAGAACTTTAGAAACAGTTCAAGAAATAGTTCTGAGTAACACCACAGCATTGAAGTAACAAGTCAAGATCCTATAGATGCTGTCCAGTGGATTCAACAAGAGTCTTGGTCTGTTATAGGTTTTATTTTCTTAGATTCTTGTTAATATGCCACTTGGAAGAACTCGATTTAACATTACCTTGAATGATTTTTAAGAACACTGTCTCAGATCAGTTCTGAGATCAGGGTTCAGACTGTTTTCAAGCCAAAATGATTTTTCACAGTTTTTTCCAAATCTTGGGCTGACGTTTTTGAAAATATTTGAGATAAATTTTCTGTTATCATTAAACCCAGGACAAGTTAATCTTTGGCTTTGAAAATATATTGTGGAGATTTTGAGTCTAGCTTTTAAAAGAAATCTTTTACAAAATAAATCAAACTCTTATTTTTGAAATATAAGATAGGAAATTTTAGGATTTGGCAACTGAAAATATTAGTCACTTTTCATAATCTTTTTAGGAGGAAAAAGATCTTATACTTGTGGATCAAGCACACAAAAAGATCTTGTTACCCTCTACTATTTAAGGAGCTTCTCCACCTCCTCATTGAATATACACACACGGTTTTATACACGACTTGCACATGATTTCATAAATTTTTGAGAAAGCTTTTTGTACGGTTTTTTTAGGGAGTTAACTTGCAAATCATATTTTCTGAAAAACCTTCAAAGTGAGTGTGAAAATTGAGTCATCTTACTTGGCATACTAGGAGCAAAAATTGTACCTGACATTCGCTTAATTAGAAGCACAAAAGTAAGGTGTTTTTATTCTCTTCTTTCATCAAAGTGAGAGTTGAGTGTGTCCAAGTCTAGGGAGGCTTTGGACGTGTGTAATTCGTCTTGGGGAGACGATTACGTGAGTGTGTCCAAGTCTGGGAGACTAGGACGTGGTGTGTAACTAGTCTAAGGTAGACAGTTATGTGTGTTGCAATTGTAATAGTGAAGGTTATCTTTATAACGTGTTTAGCCCGTTTAGTGGAAGTGTGTGAAAATCCTACGGGGGTAGGTCGTGGTTTTTGCCTCGGTTGGGCTCGAGGTGTTTCCACGTAAAAAATCTTGTGTTCTCATCTTTCAATTATTTCACTGTTTTACACTTTCTGTGCACGTTACAAACAGTCTGCCCAAACAAGTTCCAAGGCTGTTCCCAGAAACTGCGAAAATCTGCCAACACAATTAAACCCCCCTCTTGTGTCAGTGTACTCGCAATTCTAACAGTTGGACTTTGTTGTTTAGCATTTGTTAGATAAAATCTAAATCAAATCTTAATTCTGCTTAGCAAATCTTTCAAAGGAATACTTAATAATTCAATCTAGTCCCATTGAGGAACTAGGGGTCTATAAGAGAGTAGAGAGTTCGTAGTACCTGCAAAGTTGCACTGTGTTTTGAACGAGACATGTTCCCACCATGTTCTAAGGCATTGTGCCTCTTAAAAAAAACAAAACGACCACAAGCAAATTGCATATTAACGGTGATTTTTTTTTAAGCTCATGAAAAATGAGCTAGCGTTATGAGATTATCATGACAGCAACGTATGGATCAAGAAAAGTAAATGCCAGATTAGTGCTAGAGCCTACTTGCATTTAGGTGACAGTTTCTTCCATCATGCCAATCTATGAACCTTGCTTCATAGACCGTACAACATTGACAATGGTCAATAAGGGAGGTGTTCTTCCATTGAGACAAAGAGATCTAATATCCTCTTTGTTTTTTATTATTATGATGGATTATCTAGCAAGAACTTTGAGAATTGCGGCCTTGCAAGGTGAGCTTAGGTTTCACCCAGATCGTAAATCTCTTCAACTGAGTTACCTGGCATTTGCAGATGACTTATTAATATTCTATAAAGCTGAGAAAAAGAGTGTTAAATGTCTGATGGCAACATTTCAGCACTTCTCTTAATGTTCTGGTTTATGAGCCAATTAGGACAAGTCAATTATTCTTTGTGCAGGAGTGGACCAGACCAAGAAGGAGCACCTAGCTGAGTACACAGGATTTAAAATGGGAATGCTACCATTCAAATATCTGGGGGTGCTAGTTAAGCCTCAGCGTAAAAAGAAAGAAACAAAGAGATGGAGATCAGGAAGCTGTGATGCGAACGTAAATTTCAGTAATTTGAGCCTACCCAAGTTGTCAGCCTCAGCCCAACAATATTTTTTTTGGTTCCCCATCTAGTCAACGTGGGCTTGCCCGATTCCAGCATGCAACCCACGAGCGCAGTAGGAGAAGCAAAGGGAGAAGAAAAAAAAGAAAAAAAAAAGAAGGGAAAGAAGAGCAGCAGATGCTCAGACCAGTTCACGTGCAACCCGGCCCAACATCTTATCAAGCAGCACCTATCTAGGAAATTCGCTTAGCCCGCATGCCTTGGTATAAGTCAACACCCTACTCTTAATTGGCATGTATGTTGAGCAATTAGAAATGCTTTCTTTGGAATTTGCCGGGGAGAGTGAAAAGGCAATGATATAAGTGCTGAATGGATCTAAGAAGCTGAGGAAGTTAGAAATAAGGGATTGCCCATTTGGGAAACTCGGCTCTTCTAATAGATAGGGGAAAGTACGGGACAATGCGATCCCTTTAGATGTCGTCCTATGAAGTGACCCTCGGGCCTTGCGAGTTGCTTGCCAAGAACATGCCGAGACTGAATGTAGAGATCATGAACGAGATTAGACAATTGAAACCGTAGAGCTACTGAGTCCATACCTAGGGTGGGGGAAAGAAATAAAGAAAACACCTAGGGATTGTGTTACTTCCGTGGTCCAAGGGATTAACCCAAGCATCACCAATCTCAATGTTGAAGCCTATAATTTTGAGCTAAAGCCGACATTGATACCCATGGTGCAACAATCTCAGTTTAGTTGGTCATCAATGAAGATTCTAAAACATACCTCTCCATCTTTGTGGAATGTTAATTCTTACCCACAAGGGGCTTAAGTTGACAAAAGTCCTAACCTTTCTAAAAGACTATAAAATCTTTTTATTTAGGCTGCTCCAAGATATATTATAGAATAACTATGAACATAATAAAAATATAAAACTTCTAATAATTCATAATGTTTCATAATATCCAATAATTGGATTTTCTTCCCTAAGTCTTACCTTGCATCAGTTAGTTCCTTGAAGATGACATTTTCCATATTAATTCTCACATAAGCCATAGATTTTTAAACGCAATCTTTAACCCTACCCCTTTTGATGTTGAACATAAGCAAGAGGACCGCATCTTCAGAGCGGTAGCAAAACTAAATTGAGAGTTGATGGAGATAACAACACAACAGCAGGGCAGCAGCTATGGAACAATATGAAGGGATTCCAGTAGCAGCAAGTAGGGCTCCTAGCTAGCATCAACAATGAATAACAATCAACAATGAGCAGCACAAGATAAACAGTGGCAAAACGCCACGCTTAGGGCCTGCGGCTGGGAGCAGCCCATGGGGACGTTTTCAGCAAGAAGAGGAGCCAACGGTGGCTGGACGACACAACCAAGAGGGTTTTGGCCCTCCTTGTCAATGATTAAAGGCACAGCAGCTTTCCAATTTCCAAGCAAAGGACGGCGAATCGGCAATTTCTTCCTTTCTTCTTCTTTTCAAGCTTTTTTTCTTTTTTCTTCCCCTTTTTTTCTTTTTTTGAGTTCCTCTTTTCTTCTTTTTTGGGTTATTCTTTTCATCTCTTTCTTTTTTTTTGGGGGGGGGGACAATTTGGTCTGAACTCTCTTCTTTTATTGTTGATTCCGATGTCACCTATGACACACTACTTCATGGTTAAGTCAAATGTGGTTACCAAAGTAGAGGTGGAAATTCAGTGAGGCTTTCATACTGATTTTGAATCTTGATTTCATGATAAGTTTGAGTTTGAGCCTGGCTCTTGGGTTTGATAGCAGAGTCTTAAATTGTAGGCACCAAGGTCCTTTCATACATAAAGGGTTTAGCCAATAGAAGAAAATAATCAATACAGTGGCATTTCCTTGCCTTTTAGCCTTAAGATTGTAGTGCGAGAAGGAACTAATGAGTGAATTACCCAAGTTTGGAGCCACATAGTGATAACAATATAACTGTAACTAAGTGATGAAATTCCCTATTTGGATTTCTAAAGTGACACTTAACACAGTGGGACTTAAGTTATCACAGACCTAAAACTCAGTACCAAAAATGAGAAGAAAAAAAAAACATTCAGAGTAATCAGAATGCTGAACCCAACATTTATAAATATCACAAATAAGTTGGAGAAAGTTATCAAATCATCATCTACTCATTCTGCTGCCAAGTACTTCTGTCTTCAAGTAAAAAACTGAGCATACAAGGAAACGGAGATCATTAGCAAAGAAAATTCAAAACTGAAAACTGAAAACAGAAAAAAAAAACGTACACCAATCTATCTTTCTTCAATTTCTATTATGTCTTGTAGAGATCTACTGTGTTAATTCTAATATTTTTTAATAGAAAATTAACCACTTACCAATAAAGGCAAAAATTAACCAAAATAAAATCAAAATATAAATTCTAAACAAAGACAAAAAAACCATAAGAAATCCAAACTAAAATTAATTAAAGTTAAATAAACAGTCTCTAAAAATCAAAATCATAAAAATGCTATAAAAACTTAATCAACCAACTCAAGATTCTATTCACAATCTAATTTCACAAATTTCTTTCTCGACAATGGATTCATGACTCAAGACTATATTGGTGTATGCTTCTTGATGTGTTTTTTGTACTTTGGACAAATTATCAGTGCAGTGAATTGTACTATAATAGGCTAGTCATAGCTTTTGCTCTGACTTCGAGCTGCCAAAAAAGAATGGTCTTATCACTTCAGGTCAAACTTACTTGTGTTGTGCCAGCTTTGGCGACATCGCATTATTGGCATGAATCTCTAGCCTCCAAGATAACGACAGCTGTCATGTTTTAATAATATTACTACAATATTAATTCATAGGAAGAATTCTGTTCAGAATCTTCTTTTCGTATAGCAGAAGAAATTAATACCTTGAGGCCAGTACTCTTTTTTAGTCGCTAAAATATACATAGCTCTAGAAATCATCACTGATGATTGGCTAGATCTTGGCCATCCATCGACAATGGGCCAACTGCCAGGTTGGACTATAAAAATATGGGAACAAAGGAAAGAAAAATTGAGACGAGAATGAGCTATCACACACTCAGCAAATGATTCTTAACCTCAAGAAAACAAAACAATTGCATATAATATCATAAAGCAACAAGCACACATAGATTATGATTGTTAATAACATATTAGCCATTCCGGTCCCAAAACCACATCATCCTTCAACTAATACCACTAGTGTTGCAACAGAATCGAGCCGGCTTAACAATTCCTCAGGCTTGGCTTGGTCAAAGCTTGGCTTGGATTTGATTTGACCGAGTTCGAGCCAAGCCGAGCTGGCTCGGTCATAAAAACAAGCCAAACCCAAGCCTATGGGTGCTCGACTCGCCTCATGTCGAAAGGCTCGATATATATATATATATATATATATATATATATATATATATATATATATATATATATATATATATATATATATATATATATATATATATATATATATATATATATATATATATATATATATATATATATATATATATATATATCAGTCGCGGTTCTAGACATTTGCATTAAGGGTGTCCACCTACTAATATTTATTGTCTTATGGACTAAAAAAGTTTGAACAATACATAAGATATTACAATAATCTACTATTACAACTGTTCTTTATATTTTCCATATTCAAAAATCAAATAATAGAGTCATTAGAAATTTTGTCAAATACACCTGTCTCTCTATAACGATCCAAAAAATATTCAAATATTGACATGAATCCCACATACTACGGCCTCAGGAGGTCAGAGGAGGTTGCCAAGTGACTCGCCGGTTGACGTCTCAACTTTCAACAATGGAGGTTTTAGGTTTATAATATTCCCAAGTTTTATTTCCCTAGTTCCATGTGTTTTCACGAGAGAGAGAGGGGGAGAGAGAGAGTTCATTTATTGAATTTGAGTGAATGGATCTGCTAATTTTACTGTGTTCATTGGGAAGAGAGATACATTGGAATAAATTTTCTTTTATTGCTTTACCGTATTCCCATACCCCTTTACTATTATACTTTTCATTAAAAACTTAAAACTGCTAATACTAGCACAATTAGGTCAGTGGATACTTGGATTCAAGTGTGTTTATTGTTTTTTGGGGCTATTTTTAGGGGTGTCCATACATACCGAACTTAGGCTCTGTTTTTTTCTTGGGTAAATTGGGTGGGTAAAAGGGTGAAGTAGGTTGAAGTAGGTTGAGGTGGGTTGAGGTGGGTTGAAGTTGGTATTTTTTTAAGGTAGGTTGAAATAAGTTAAAGTAGGTTGAAGTGGATTGATGTTGGTTGAAGTGGGTTGAAGTTGGTATATTTTTTATGTGGTGGGTTGAAGTGAGTTAAAATAATAAGAATGTAACTAATGTGTAAGAATTTATGAAGTTATTGAAATTTTGCAAAATTTTTGTTTGTTCTTTTTTATTTTTTATTTTTTACTTTTTATTTTTTATTTTTGTATTTTTATTTTTATTTTTATTTTTCATTTTTGTATTTTTCATTTTTTATTTTTTTATTTTTCGTTTTTCATTTTTTCATTTTTTCATTTTTTCATTTTTTCTTTTTCATTATTTATTTTTCATTTTTCATTTTTTTATTTTTTATTTTTTATTTTTTTATGTTTTATTTTTTATTTTGTATTTTTTTACTTTGTATTTTTTATTTTGTATTTTTTATTTTTCATTTT
>JAKOGI010000330.1:652500-705409 GCA_029747015.1 Carnegiea gigantea
AATCGTTGTCCTCAAAGAAGAGCAAACTTGCTACGACGAAGCAAACTCAGCTTTCTGCTCGTTAACTCAAGTGTTGAAAGACGTATGAATGTTGCTCATTCAGTACTTCATAATGGTAAGTTTGATATGTTAAGGATGAGAGAGGCAGCTGCTCATTGGATACTCATGTACGACAATCCGTTTTCAGTATTAGAAGAGGAGGGGTTCAACTTAACAATGAAAAGGGCAACTCTTGAATGGAGAAGGATATCTCATCAAACTAGAAAAGTTTATTGTCTTAAAGTTATGATCAAGAGAAGAAAAAACTGAAGACTCTCTTGGAAAAGATTGACAAGATCTATTTAACAACATACTTATGGCAATCTAAGCCTCAAAAGATTGAGTACATGGTGAGCACGGGACATTTTATTGATTCTAGTTGGAAGTTACAAAAGTGAGTCTTGAACTTTTTTTTTTCACTTGCCACCTCCTCAACATGGCCCTGAGTTAGCTAGAGTAATTTTCAAATGTTTGCAATAGTGGGGCACTGAAAACAAGGTAAGTAAATACTATTTTCTCACTTTGTTCATTTTCTATATACATAGTTCTGAGGCTTCTGTTTTAATCATGTATAGGCTTTAAATAATATTACATTCTATTAGCAACTCATATTATGTTGGTTTGATAATTAAACTAACATATATTGTGTCAGTTTGGCAAATTAAATTTATATTATACTAGCAACTGATATTCTGCCAGCAATTTGCATTCTTTTTGCCACCAATTTATATTCTGCCAACAATTCACATTCTGTCAGCAATTAAACTTAAACTTATATTCTGATATTCTGTGAGCAATTTACATTATTTCTTAATCAGCCTTCATTATATTTATAATTAAAGTTATTTTTTTCTTATGATTTCTTTGAATATTATGTAGGTTTTTACAATTTCGGTTGGTAGCACAACTACTAATGATACATGCATAAGAAGCTTGAAGGGCATATTCTTGAGGACTAATAGATTAGTCTATGGTGGTATGTTGTTCTATGTTTGGTGTTGTGCACATATTTTGAATATTATGGTTCAGTTTGGCTTGTAAGTAATTAAGCCTATTATTGAAAAAGTTCATGATAGTGTGGATTGCATTTGATCTAGTGGAGCAAGGCTTAAATTATTTGCTGAGATCGTCAAACATTTGCAATTATCTCTTAGGAAATTGATATTAGATCCTGAAACAGGATGGAATTTAACATATGATATGTTGGAGACTGTGTACAATTTTAAAAATGTTTTCCCTACTTATAATCTTCAAGATTTCCATTTTACTTGTTGCCTTAGTGATGATGATTGGAAGAGTGTGTGGAAAGTGTGTGAAGTTTTAAAAGTGTTCAAAAGTGTGACTAATATATCTCTAGTTCAGATTATCCTACTTCCAATTTGTTCTTTGCTAAGGTGTATGCGATAAAGGTAGTGTTGGACAAGAACTACGAACTTGATGCTCAAGGAGATGATTTTAAATATGAAATTGAAGTTTGATAAATATTGGGATGAGTGTAACCTCTTGATGGCTATTGGTGCCTTTTGGAGCCTAGGTGTAAAATGCGTGTTTTTGAATTTATATATAGTAAAATGTTTCCTTCTCACATGTCTAGTGACTGTATTTTGCTGTTAACAATGTTGTTAATGAAATTTTTAATGAGTATGTCTATGAATACAACATTTCTATGGATGAACATGGAGATAGAGGAGCGTCTAGTGGTAGTTGTACTACAAGTACTAACTTGGATGATGAGTTTGGCTACCATTAAGTTTTCAATCATGTGAGATCTACTTCCACTATTCAATCCCAAACGTATGAGTTACACATTTGCATGGAAGAGGGGTGTTATATTTGTGATGGGGCTATAAGTACCCTTGATGCTTTAAAATGGTAGAGTGTAAATAATCTCAAATTTTGCATTTTATCTACCATGACTTCCGATATATTATCTGTTCTTGTCACAACAGTGGCTTCAGAGGCCATTTTTTGTGTGGGAGGAGTGTGATCGACCCATACCTTGCTTCTTTAGCTCCAGATACAGTTCAAATGCTGCTGTGGCGTAGATTGGTGTCGTGTTCTATATGAACTTAGGAGGAAAGACAAGGTAGTCATTCTGAATTTAGTTTCAATAATTCTTTTTGAAGTTTTGAAGTTTTCCACAAATGTCTTCTGGTTTTTTGAGATTATTTGATTTCTTATTGTACATGTTAACAAGGATGAAAGCACTGAGGAGGTTATGCTACCAACTCCTTTATATTAAATCAAAGTTAGAAGGCTAGCGAGAAGATATTGGGTTTTTTGGCTTCATAGATGGGGTCTATTTTAGGTTCTTAGACCTTGGTCAATTGGGGTTGTGAATAGGATGGTAATTAGACTAACTTTTGGATGCTAGATTCTTTTTGTTAACATATCTCATTCTCTTGAGCGGAATGGGGTTGTAATTAAAAAATGTAATTAAGCTAATGGCTAATGGATTTTATTTTTTTTTTCGTGTAAAATCTGGTAGTCGATTGGGTTATTTTAGGTATTATAAGCTTCTTAGCTAGGGCTTGTAGATAGGGTATCTAAAACTAGATATTCGTTGAATTTGGACTTTAAGGCATCAGGAAAAACCTTAAACATAGCCTCTATATGATACTCTATGACCATGTGATATATGTATTTAGCTTTTTAGTATTTTGGTGGGTATATTTGCATGACAACCACCAAGTCAGAACTCAAATTTGATTCTTGTTTTTATTATAGTGACTATTTTATGTATACTTTGATTTTTATGTATTTGTAACCAGATGTACGTGGAATTAGTTTTCGAGCACAATCCAAAAAAAACATAATTCAAGTCGAGTCGAGCTGAGCTCTGAGTCGACTCTTGGGGTCTAAGGTTGAGCATGAGCCTGAGCTAGTGACGCTCGGCAAGCTTCAAGCCGAACCCGAGCCGCCTGAGCCCAAGTAAAAGCTTAATGAGCCGAGCTTGAGCCTTGGCAGCTCAGGCTCGACTCGGCTTGTTTACACCCCTAATACAAATATAAAGTTTGATAGGGACTTGTAAAAGTAGGGTTTATCGCACATTGATAAAATAAATGGGTTTAAGCATGCATATAGCATTGTGGTTTGCTTGACTCATTGCCAATTGGTTTTGAGTTAGAATCTCATTTGAGCTTACATGCATGACTCGTTTATTTAAGACTCAATTTATATCAAATTAAATATGTAGTATTAGAGTCTTTCGAGCTAGAAGTCTCAGGTTTGAATCCCAACAATTGGAGCACGCAACAATGATTGGAGGTAGCCAGGGTTTTGATTAGGTTTTGTAGGTAGATTTATTTTTAGTTTTAGGATTTCAGGGTTCAATTCAGGTTTAAATTTGCTCATTTTGTGTTTAAGTTTCCTTAAAGGAGTAGCAAGAAAATGAGAAACAAAGCAAACTTCCATCTAAAACATATCTCATATACACTCAATCCAGAATTTCAACGTATATCAACAAATTACAACAACAAGCATACTCTGTATTTCAATGTAAAACTAAACTGACCTTATCGAGAATTGCATCCAAACTGGTACAAGAAAATTAGAAACAACAGAGGAGGAGTAGAACTGTGGCATAAGCAAGAAAACAGGGGAACTAATGTGGAAAAAGCCTCATCATTGAGGCCCATCTGCAATTGATGCACCTTATCATCCTCCACCAATTCCTCCATCTTCTAAGTCGCACCACATGTACACAGTTTCTCGGATGAAACTTATTTTAAGGGGTGAAGGATGTAACACCCCAAGAATTTTGGTTATTAACTACGACTTGTATGATATTATGAACGTGTGATTTATATGTGTATTTTATGTGTTTTTTTAATGTTAGAATCATATGTTTATTTAAGTTTAGCATTATTATGTTTGGGGAATAATTAGATTACTTAAAAAAAAGAAAAGAAGGAGATAGGGGATAATTGTGCCACACAAAAAAAAAAAAGAAAAAAGAAAATGGGGAAGGGGGTAAAATACTGGCGGTTGTATCTCAATTATATAGGTTTCAGGTCAACCAAATGGGTTTAAAGCACCTTTTTATGGGTTATGGGTTCAATCGTGGGAGAGATTATTTAAAAACAAAGAATACTCTCAAGAGAAGGCCTTCAAGATTGCCACTTTGGAACTAAAAAAGTATTCCTCCCTTTGGTATGAAAATGCAAAGAAACAAGGAAGCCAAGTCCCGGATTAGAACTTTGTCCAAATTGAAGAAACTAATCCATAAGAAGTTTCTCCCTCACAACTACAAGCATGATTTTTATCTCAAGGTCACCTCCTTGAGCAAGGGATGCAGGAGTGTTGAAGAATACATAAGGAAGTTTAAGCAACTCTAAATCAGGAGTGGCTTAGAAAAGGAACCGGAGCACACAATGGCTAGGTTTCTAAGAGGCCTTAATTCTAGCATTGCTAGGAAGATTGAGTTACAACCTTACTGGATTTGAGGATGTGTTCAAGCTAGCTATAACGGTTGAAAAACACTCCAAGAACAAGAGATCATTCTTTGGTTCTTCCTCATGGCCAAGCACATAAGCAAAGCCCTTTGCTCATCCTAAGCCCGAGACTGCATCAAAAGAAGATAAGAGGAAAGACAAAGGTAAGGGGATTGTTAAAGAGTTTGAGGGGAGAGAAAGAGAAGAAGGATAGGTGGGAGAATAGGATAATAAATACTCTAGGAAGTCTCGAAATCTGAAACAATAATTAATGTAGATTCTCCTTATCATATACCCTTAGGGCACAATTTAGGAAAAATCATTATAATAAATTGACAAAATAAATATTAAATTTATACTAGTCCTTATTTGTCTCGCTGCACTTTATTGTATTGATCCTCTACAAAAAGACCACTCAAAGTTGAATAGAGGTTCTTGAAAATTTACTATATTAATCCTCTCAATAGTAACTTTGTTGAGCTAGTTTGGACCAAGTTTTGATGCGTGACTTCCTATTCTTGGCTCTTTGTCTCTTGGTGTTTTCATACCAAAGAGAAGCATATTAGGAATATTAGATACATTATGATGACAGTTGTAGATTTTATTTCCTATAAACACACAATTATTAAGAAATAATAAAAGATTTATGATTTCTGCTTCTACTACTTCTTCTCCTACTACCACTTTTTCTATTACTACACCACCACTACTACTATTACTATTGTAATTAGTATTATTGTTTTTATTATTGTTATTATTATTATTATTATAATTGTTGTTGTTGTTGTTATTGCTATTATTATTGTTATTGTTATTATTATTATTATTATTATTATTATTATTATTATTATTATTATTATTATTATTGCTGTCATTATTACTACTACTGAGCTACTAGTGCTATTACTATTACTATTACTGTTACTATTACTATTACTATTATTATTATTACTACTACTACTACTACTACTAGTACTATAATATCCGTGCGATCTTACCACAAATAATTTAATTTACAAATAATTTTGGGAGTGGAATTTTCCACTTAGCTTTTAAAAAAGACTATTGTAATTTTTCTTTATGGACGCTTAAATAATTTGTTCACAAATTACATAAATTACAAATATAATTTACCATACTTTGTACATATAGTTATTACAATTAGTGATGCATAAAGCATCAATGGCAAGCTTGGTTTGCAAATTTGCAATAAATCAGTTTAGGATGAAATAAGTTATTTATTCTATTTCAACAATTTTATCAGGCCCAATTGATACATGTCAAGCCCCAAGTCAACTCTTGGCTACACCCCTCATCCATACCAAAGTCCAAACGAACCCTCCTTGGTCAAGTTGGCCACCTATTCCAGCATATTACTTGGATTCAACTTGGCTTCTCACCACTCTATCAATGTCCAATTGGGGCAATTTATGCTTCTTTGGGAAGCTTAGGAAGTTAACTTTAGGGTCATACAATAAAATCTTAAGTTAGGTTGCATTTTGATTCCCCTAAAGTGATAAAAACTCAACTCATACAGTGTTGATTTTTATCAAAAAACTTGCTGAATTTGGGTCAAGTTATTAGCCTACCTAACAAAGTCCAAATGAAGCGACCCCAAGTTTTTATGATTATCTAAGATATCTATTTTATCCCTGTAAGGTAAAATTATGCATTTGATTTTAACATTAGGAGAAATGGCTTAAATATGTGGAGTGTGCATAAAATTTTAGTTTTAGAGCAATGTGGAATTTGGCCTCAATTGAGGAGGGTACAACTATTATTTTTGAAATTAGTTAGCATGAGATGATTATGAACTCACCCAGGAAGGCACTATAAGTGGCAGAACCTCCATTGGTGGAGTAGAGTCCTTTCGAAACTCTCTAGAGGATAGATGATGAATCCTAAAAAATACAGCTCACTTTGATTGTGATTATCTTAAGCATCTTAATTTATTTTTCAAGGATATTTTGTAAGACCCCTATTGGCCCACTTGTCCCACTAATGTAACAGCTAATTCTCTTCTAATTGGGTATCAATGGACCCAATTATTTCCATGAAAATTTGAACTTGTTGAATGATATGAGAGCTTGAAGTTTGGTGCTTTTCTCAAAAATCTCAAAAATCTTTATCTCTCTATGGAGGGTGGTGATTTGAGTTCATCCTTTTAATCTAATCCTTGGTACTAAGGCTTTATAGGGTTTGCGAGTAGGTTGATTTAATAAAAGGGGTAATTTAACCTTTAGCCTAGATATATCTTCTTTGATTTATCTGTTGGTTCTCTATCTCAAGTGTTGATCCAATTACATTAGAAGAGTTCTTCTATTTAGGGATTCTTCCTCACTCTCATAGCTCATTCTTGGGAAGATTGATCTTCTTCAAGATCTTTTACGCTCACCTTCATAGATGTCTCACGTTTACTTGGTCAAATGAAAGCCCCCATGGATAATTTGGTATCAAAGCAAGTTCATTCTGCATCAAATTGATATCAGAACCGAAAGGTCCTACCTTTGGTTGATTTCTTGCTCTTCATCAACCTTTCTTAGTCCACAAAGATCCCTAAAATAGCCCCAACAGAATTCTCATTGCAAACACAACCCCAAACTTTACAATAAAAACCAAAAAACCATCAAAAACACAAAACTAAAAATTTGGCATTGCCACCAGTGCCACTTGGCACCCCCCCGCCAAAATCCTGTACTTTGAAAATTTGACCTAGAAAATCAAGCCATGCCCCTTTCCTACACTCTTGTTATCTGTTCTAGAGATCTAACACAACTCCCTCGGTGCCACCGTGCACAACTGTGCCCCCTCATTTTTACTGTATTCCTGTCTGTGCCCTTCTAGCACGTGCCCTGCTCCCCTTATTTCGATCATTCTCCCTCTTTTCACCTTACAAATCACTACAAATCATGGTCAATGAGATAGATAGGGCCATTGTTGAGCTTCAAGCTCAAGTAAGAAGTATAGCAAGCAAATTGCTCAAAAGAAGAAGGCCATGAAAGAGCCTCCTTACTTTCATGGTATTAGTTTGGAACCGACCATCGAGTTGAGATGGGTTCAAACACTTAAAGGTTATTTTAACATTGAAGGATGTTCCCATGAAGAGAGGTTCTTGATAGCTACTCAAAGACTCCAAGGCTATACCTACTATTAGTTTAAATGCCTTAGGAGGGAGAGAGCGCTTTAAGGCAAGCCCAAAACCAAGACTTGGAGTAAGCTTAAGTCACACATAGATGTAAGATTCAAGCCATATTAACTCATTGAAGAAGAACTCTTAGAAGAAAAAGCAATTGTTCTCCAAGAGAATATACTGGTTCAAGATGAAAATGAGCCTATTTTGGATTTTAATGAAACAAGAGAAAAATTAATCATGGATGAGAGCTCTCTTAAAGCTCTCATTCAAATAGATTCTACACTAGTTCCTTTTTTTGAAGAAACTATGGAGGTTCAAGTTCAAGTTCAAGACGAAGAAGGGCCTACCAAAGTTTAAGAAAAGGCCAAGGAAGAAAATGAGATCCTTTTGGATCTTGAAGAGAAAGAAGTTGAATTAAAATCTGACTTGGAGGTTACACTAGATATTGTCCCTCTATCTCACTCTTAGCCTCTCTATTTTCCCAATTTGAGCATTGAGGTGAATATGACTATGGAAGCTGTACTTTCATTTTTAATGAGCATGTTGAGGAATAAGGTTGTATATGATATGTTTTCTATGTATGCTTGGTATTGTTTTTTCGGGGAGACCATTGAAATTTGGCCCTAAGATTGTCTTTGATGAGAGACTCGACTTCCAAGTCCAAACTCTCACTCTCAATCTTCTAAATTATCCTCAACCTCAAATCCCACAAGAATTAGAGCTCCAGAAAGAAATCATTTGCACTTCCAAGCCAAATGTGAAACTCTCACCCTTGTTAACACAATGATAATTCAACTCACTTACCCTTGAAAATGAGTATCCATAAGTCAAGCTCGGGACTTCATGGTGATCGGTTTGATATGAAGTTTATACGAAACTTGTTGAAATAAACTTGTTGATTTCGTCCATACTATACAGTTGTCTGTGTTACATTGAATTGTTTTATTTGAATAAGTTATACTTTTAATATTTAGGCCTGATTATCTTTTGTAAAACTTTATAATTGAGAAAATTTGAATCTCAAACTTACGCATAGTATGTTGCACGTATCACACCTTTAAAAAAGGAAGCAAATTGTTTAAAGAAATTAATCAACACATCTGTATTGTGTATTTATTCCTGAATCCAAAATTGAAAAATCATTCCTATGTTCATGTCCATAATCATCATGTTTTGCGAAATAACACCGATATCTACATCCGTTGCATTTTTTCAGTTCTTATCAGGACACGTACAGGTAGTATGAACTGTCACTAATTATTCAACCTACATTCGAGTACTTGCAATATTTGAAGACCAAGTTTAAGTGATTAAAGGGGGAAAAAAACCAATTACACTTGTGAAAGCTAAAATTTATAGAATTTTTCAGCTCTGCATAAATGAAAGTTCATACGAAGATCAATTCTATCACTGCGTAGAATATTATTGTATCATGTCACAAATAAATAAAAAATTCAAGGATGAAATCTAACATACCAAGAAGAGACTTGAAAGATTTTTTTTTAACAAGTATTTGAACTTGGTTATAGTTTATTTTTTTGGGCTTCAGTTGCAAATCGGATATTGACTTTAAAGAATCCACACCAATTAAATCAGGTACTGACTTTAAGAATCCACACTAACACTCATATCTACTTGCAAATATACCATACATGCTCATGCCCCTACCCATACATCTACCCTACCCCCTTAAAATCTATTTTTGCCACCCACTTGACCATTAAAATGAGAGGTTTTAATGGAATCTTTTAAATTCTGTTAACACGCCAACCCCTAACAGCACTTGTAGTTAGATTGATTCGCACAAGTCCATGCTCGTCGTGGCCTAAAAGAATATTCTCTTAATGTCACATCAAATCTCTGTTGAAGATGATTATGCATTTATGCTTAAGTTGGCATATCTAGAAATAATGAAGTCAATACAGCAATTTTGGGAAATGACTTCCAACAAATACCCATTGATATAGCCAAAATTTGTAGAAGTTAATCACAAAAAGCTTAACAGTACCCCAAATTGCAACTAAAATCAAAGGGGATGACAAAATGCCTAAACGGATATACCATAAGTCACAACAACAGAAACAGTGGATCTCAATCGTCCCCTTCATTCTTTGATTTCTTCTTCTTTTTCCCGCCTTCATCTTTACTCTTCTTCTTCTTCTTGCTAGCTTCATCGTCCTCTTGAATGCCATTCTCTACTGCTGCTACTTCCTGCAATCTCCGCTTCTCTTTCTTTTTCTTTTTCTTCTCGGATTTTGCATCTTCATGATCTTCTACGCCTTGATCACTTTGCTCCTCTGCTTTCTTCTTGTCTTTCTTTTTCTTCTTCTTCTCCGACTTCAAGCGCTCCGATGCATCACCATTTGTGGCAGCAATGGCATCATCGTCATCCTTAGATTTCTTCCTCTTGCTCTTTTTCACATCAGCATCCGGCTTTTCATCCAAATCCAAGTCATTATCTGAGCAAAGTCATGTGAACAATCAAAATATTAAGAACTTCATTTGATCGTGGTCCAAAATGAACTCAAGCCCACCATAAACTGTACACTGCACGCCATCCTCCATGGATATCAGCACTCAGCAGTTCCATGGTAACTTATCCATATTCAAACATCTAAGCATAAGGCTATAATATTAGAAGTTCATGTGGGCATAGCTATCGCTAGTCTCTGGTGACATGCAGGGAAAGGACACCAACGTAATATTATTCATGCCCAGAGAAAGAACCCAAGACTGAAGCCAACACATTAGGAATCATAGAGCATATCATAAGTTGGAATTTCACATGTGTACAACTTTCTCACATGCTCACCTTTCTTTTGGGTAATTTCAATGGCTGCCTTCATGACATCAATATTCTTCTTAGGCGCAACTCCCTTGTCATAGAAATCAAGTCGCTCCTCCACTTGTTCACGCAGCTTTTCACCAAACACGGTAGTACCTTTCTCTGTATCAATTTTAATCAAGCAACAAATTTTAGCATCCCCCAAAAATAGCACAAGAAATAGAGAGATAATGTCACAACCAGAACAGACCTGAAAAACAGTCAATACGAGATGCAATAGAGCACTTGTTTGCAAGGTAACGCGCCATGCGCCCCTTGTTCCGAGAAGATGCTCGACCAATAAAAGATGAGTGGAATATGAGACCATACTTCGGCGTGTTTCCCCGTGTTTTCAGAGCCCTAATCAAATGGTGCCGTTAATGAGACTGAAACAGAGATGGCTGCCAAGTATTACCAGTTTCTAAGTGTTGTCCACTTCCTAAACAATTGAAAAAGTCATTTTTGGTAATCTTTCCGGCTTCGATTATAGTGGACTAAGACAAAATACTGATCTAAATTATCCTTCACTTTGTTTCTATAGAGTAGGAGGCAACAGGTTTTTAATTCAGAATGCAACGTAACCAGCAGCTTGTCCACAATTTAAGGCAGGTCATGGCAAGGCTGTTACACCTAACAACCCCCTCCCCCTCCCCCCAAAAAAAGGGGCCTAGGAGGCACTCTGGGGATATGAATCCGAATTTCGACATCACTAATTTCAGAGATTATATACAAAAATAATACCCATCATGCAAAACCTCAACATCAAAAATGACATACTAATTAAACTCATAACATAAAATGTAAGATGTTCTAGAGTCTAGACAACCACCTCACACAATATGCATAGATGCAAAGGGATTCACATACTTATCGCTTTAATAAATTATGTGTCATGATAAAATCATGCACCAGGAGTTACCTAAAAAGTGCCTTTTCAGCACCAAGAATTTGGAGTGTAGAAGAAGGGCACTTTGCTAGATTTGTAAGACTGCCTGCATGGGAGATCAACCGAGCTCCAACAATCTCACCAATTAAAGAGGTCAAATTAGGGGCTATGTCGTTCATTTTTGCGACCAAGTAGTCATAGAGCTTCTTCCTATACTTGGAGAGATCCATTACTCTTTGAGCAAACATTTGGACATTAATCAAGTCAACAGGAGATAGATCTTGTCCTGCATATAGGAAAATAAAAGAGGAAATAAGTGAAGTTTTCTCCTCTTTTTTCCCAGATGCAAAACTGAGTAACAAAATCTCAGAAGCAACAAGGATCTAAAACTTTACCCATAGATGCTTTGGCAGCTTCAACAATCTCCTTTGCTTTATCTTCATCACCAACAATTTCAGTCAAGGCAGGAATTTTCTCCTCAGACAACTCTGACTTGTTCTCAATAAATTTTGCCAATTTAGCATACAGATAGTTATCATTGACTATCTTGACTAATTCAGGGAAATGCCACGAGTACCATTCTCTGCATTATCCAGGGTGGAGCAGTTCTTAAATATGCTCAAAGTGTTATACCATGTGAAAAATGAAGAATAAGCAAAACTTTCTAAAATCCCCACTTGCCCAAACATAAATTCAAGAAAAAGTGAATGTGTAACAAACCTCACTCTCATGGAAAATGAGTTTATGTCTTTGTCAAGAGTATCAAGGAGAAAGATAGCTTGTATGACCATGTTGTCAACCCGATTAACATTGAACTTGACTTTTGCCCTGCTGTAACTGTGCCCTAGACCTAGTTGAGCTTTCTCCAAATCACCAGGCTACAAAATATAAGTGTTACATACTTAAGATCGATATGCCCACAGCAAAGACATATGCATACAGTGACAATAGTCAAGGAAGCACCAACAGAATAACAACAAATAATGAAAGTCATTACCTTAAGATCGCTGATGAACCTCTCAAAGTGTAAACGCACACCGCGGAGAAGCTCCAAAACAAAGTCATTACTTCTGCATGCAATCTTATTCCCATCAGATATACTTGCTCCAATTTTGGGGTCTGCAACTCCTAGAATAAAGTCTTTGGACTTTGACTTCGGAAAATTGAGCTCCAAAAAGTTTCTCAACTCATCGGTCATGACACCTGTCAGGTACATTATATTGATTGTGTTATTTATTATATGCAAATAGCCTTGTTGATTTGAAAACTGCTTTTTACAAAGTTAAAATCTCGCAGCTAGGCTATCATCATACTTATAAATCCAAATCTCGTAGCTAGGCTATCATCATACTTACAAATCCACAACTCTGCAATGTCTGTATAAATTTTATACCTCATGCTGCTCAGATGTCATCTAAGAAAAATACCATCCAACATAAAATAGACAACCAAACAAGAACAACACAGAACTATTAGAGAAAGCATGTCATCCTGGATCTAATTATAGCACGAGGCATTTCAAAAATCAGAAAACTAAAACAAAACCAGTCTTAAAATCTAAACAGAACACCTACCCAAAGAGGAAAAGGAAAACCCTTCCTAGACGAAGAATTAAACATCAAAAAAAACCATGTTACAGGAAAGGAATCAGAAAGAATTGTACCGCACAGTCATTTCAATATGCAGTTACAACAAGTGCAAGATTCCCAAAAGTTTATGTATGCTAGCATCACATTTTTAGAGTACCAGGCCCCAGAAAGAATAGCCTCTTAACTGTCCCACCGCATGTAAACTCAGCCACAATCTGGCGTTCTGGCTCTTCGCAGTTTACAGTACAATCAAATCTTAATAGTTATGAGCGTCTAATTTCTTGGATAGTTGACTGCAACCTCATGGTATCTATTTTTGCTTCATAAAGAGAACAGTTATCAGCCATCATACATGCACTTCCCCATTTTAGAAAATGTACAGAGTCCTAACCTGACACACAAACAACAAATATTTCCAGCAGAAATGTCTATTTACTCTAAACATCAATGACACACTCAACTATGCTCCTTGCGGGCCCAAAAATTCAAAGTCCCAGAGCATACTCAACTGACCTCCCAACCCACAATGGAGAACAACCCAGGAAGTATATTCTTATGTTGATGTTGTGGCGTGAGCAGACAGAAATCAAACTCCTGCTATCAGAAGCCATTTACAAACTAGTTTCCTATTCTCGCTACCAAATTGCCCTCAGCATATATCCAAAAACATAACCCCCTTCCCCCCAAAACGCAAAACAAATAAGCACCCATACGACATAGCCCGGGAAATGACACAAACCCATGTAACAAGTCTTTAATTAAACATGAATACATCAATAAAGAGCTACTCAACTTAAAAATAACATCAAAATAAGCTGGCAGCATTGAAATTCCAGCTTGAATCTTTAGCTAATTCACCTTCAGAAACAGCGTTGCATTGAGTGAGAGCATCAAGAGCGGACTCAAAAGGCTGAAAAGCAGTGAGCTTGACAACTTTGCCGAACCTATTGAGGTCAGTAACTGAGTTCCTAACGGCTTCTGTGTTCTGGCCGATTTCATCAAGCCCATGAGCGTGAAAAAGGCAATACCCAGAAGAAGATTCAAACAGCAAGTACGTCCCCATTTCTCCCTCTCTTTCTCTCTGTCCCCCCTGCAACTTATGAAATAACGGGGTTCACGGTAATGGTGGGAAAGAGTTTACTAGGGTTTAAGGTTTCCGCTGATAATACAATGGAAGGCAGAAGGGGCAACCAGGGTTCTAGTGTGACTCGTATTTTTTGGAGGGATTGAAGTACGATACGGGCTCACAGCTGTTGGATTATGTGGCGGCCCATTTAAGCAATTACCCAATAATGACAGCCAGATTTGTTACTAAGCTTTATCAATTTTTATCAATTTTTATCAACTTTTACTAACTTCTATTAACTTCTATCAGCTCTTATAAAAAAAATTTTCAACTCTTCTTTTGTCTAATCAACTTTTATTATTTTTTACCAATTTCTACCAACCTCTTCCAAATTTTAACAAAGAAAGCTCACTCACTTATATTTCTTACTAACATGTTCCAAAATCTATCAACTTCCACCAACCTTAACAAAATTTCTATCAATCATCCAAAAAAACAAAACACAATTTATACTAACTTATACCAACTTCTATAGAATCTTTGCCAACTTCACTCATTTATTAACCTCTATTTACCAACGAAAAGAATAAGCCTTTAATGAGTTAGTTTTAGTTCGAGATTATAACTAATTTTTGCATTGAAAATGGTTTTAATTTTTTATGAAATAACGTAGATATGATCATTTACATCTTACTTCTACAATTTCAGCGTCATTCCATATATTCCTCCCGACAAATTTCATTATACTTTCAAGGAAGTACAAGTTGTAATCTCAATCCACCAACGAGGCAGTGTCTGGTTGGTACCACCATATTTGCTCCACTTCCATCACCTGTGTTCGAATCTGGGTGAAACAACTCGTGGTTGCCCTTTATTTGGGATTGAAGGGGTTGGGTTGAGGCTTAGACCTGCATAGCCCCTCGCTATGGGTTAGTTGGCCTACTAAGGTATCCCTTAAGTTAGAGGTCTAGTAAATAGCCCAAATTTACCATTGTTTTAAAAAAAAAAAAAAAGTTGTAATCTCAATCGAAAAATAAGAGCTTGCCCTCCATGTGCTGGACTCATGTGCGCATCACTGATACTGCATATCAAATGTACAATTGATGCCCGCTATATAAGAAATTTGTGGACGCCAAACTGACTACTTATGGATCCAATATATTTTGCTTGTACACCCTAGATTTTTAGCATTTGGTTCTTTTCTCTGTTTTTTTAATAACTGCTTATAAATTTTTCATATTATTATCAAACATATGGGACATATGTTCATCACATGTCATAGTTTTTAGTTTATGTATTTTTTTTTCTTTGGTATTTTATTATAATTAATATTCAAAATATATGATATATGCAATATGATATTCACCAAGTATGATATTAATAATGAATAGACATAATACTAATGCACACTAATGTAATTCAATTGCTTATCATGTATATAATACCAATACTCACTAATATGAATGCCCATCAAAGTTCATTTGTTATTCATTGTAAATCAAATTGAGATAATAGAATGTATTTAAAAAAGATATTAAAAATAAGGTAAATTATAAGTTCATTCTTGTTTTCCTTACTCATTCACAAAAAGTAAATAAATTAAATATTTGACTTAATAAAACGTACGAAAGAAGATCCTTGAAAATTGAGGGAGTAAACACCCAAAACCATATATTTTAACAATGCTTACAGAATACACTATTATTGCTCACCAAGTGTGCTATTTTCACCAAGCATGATACTGATGCACACCAAACATAATACTAATGCACACCACATCCTTTGCTTATACACCATAATGTTTGGTGTGGATCGGTAATATGTTTGTCGTGCATCAATTTTATGTTTGTTGTGCAATCCTATGGATACAGTAAGTTGGATTTGCAATAAATATATAAAAAAAAAATTTGGTGAGCAGTTATATTATATTAGTGAGTATTAGTATAATATATGATGAGCAACCAAGTCATGCTTAGTCAGAGCATAATATACTGTCTAATGAACACAACAACATTAGTATTAATTTTTGTGAACTTTAGCATCATACTTGATGAGTAGTACGATACATACAACATTTGGGTTATTAATTACGACAGAATAATACTAAGAAAAATATAGTTAAAGTAAAACTCAAAAAAATAATTACTTGCAATGTATACGGTGAACATTTGCTCCATATATTTATTGATATATTGATAATAACATAAAACATTCTATAAATAACTATTTAAAAAAAGGGATAACATGGAGAAAATTACCAAACACATAATATATGTATCCTGCATAAGCAAAATGGTGTAAATCAATTTTATATTTCTTGTGTATCATTAATATGTTTGGTGTGTATCAATTACATATTTTGTGTGTAATGTTGCGCACACAATGGCATGTGCATAATGTTAGCACACAGAGAGTGGATTCCTATTTTTGGCATGCGCACCTCTCTTCCATATCGTGGATTTAGTTTTTAAAATCGGTGATATGGCTCAATTTGGATCAAGAAAAACTATATTTTTTGGAAAGTAGACGATCAAAATAGGGGTAGGTTCTAGAAATTTAAAAATTACCATATATGACAAATCAGGTCTGTAGATTTCAAACTACCATAAAATTAGGGGTGTTCATAGTTGGAATACTCGAACCCCTCGAAATTTCAAGTTGGCAAAATAGTAAACCATATCCAAACCGAAAATATTTGGGTATCCGAAAATTTCAATTTGGGTTTTAGGTTACCTAATAATCCAGTTTTTTCTAAACTTTTTTCCTATTTTGCCAAATAATTTTTTTGTATCCATAATTTAATTATTACTATTTATGCTATAAAACATTATCGTACTGTGACAACTTGCCCTTAACATTATTACATAATATGGCAATATCACACAATACCTTACCGCAATTCACATTTTAAGGACTCCATATCTTCATAAGGCGATAAACTTACTAACATCATATACATGTCCAATCCACTATCCAGTTGCACAACGCCTCCTAGAGAACCCATACATCCAAATAAAACAATACAACAAAGTCAAAGTACTTGTCTCCTTGGGATTTTGGGATATTTGACTTATAAAGTCTTTAGAAAAAGAAAAATTAAAAAAAAGTATCCAAAAAAAAAAAGAAAATAAAAAAATAAAAAATTTTGGGATTTCAGATACCCGAACCCTCAAAACGTCCGAACCAACAACCTAAAAAAAAATATCACAAATTTCGGTTCGAATACCCGAAGTTTGAATTGAATAGCAGGTTTTGGTTTGGGTAATTAGTTACGGATATTTCCGAACACCCATATATATAATTTGTATATTCGCCAAAAATTATTTTCTTCATTGCCACTGGAGCATCAATGCATCACCCTTTGTAACATCCTTAAAATTTTATTAAAGCTAATAATAACAGTAGTAGTACTAATGACAATAATAATAATAATGCTAATAATTATAATGATGATGTGACAATGACGACAATGATGATAACAATAATAGTAACAACAACAATAATAATAATAATAATAATAATAATAATAATAATAATAATAATAATAATAATAACTATCATATATTCTTAAATTAATATTGGTAATCGTACCAACGTAGACACATGTTGTTGCCAACCGAGCATAAATAAAGAATAGGCTAACACCCATTTTGATCACAATCTCATGTAATTACACGAATTAGGCAAATAATCAAGTCTAATTCAAAAGGCCTAGAACCTTCCCAGCATATGAGATGGCAAAACCTATATCTCGACCCAAAATATCAGCAAATTAATTTTATAGGATATTTCTAATAGACTTTTGTTCCTCGAGCCCCAATAGTGCATTTGCTTGTTCTTTTCGTTGGTAAATCCTAATTTACCAACTTTAATAAACTTCAACTTACTTCAATCAACTTCAACTCATTGCAATTCACTCCAGCCAGTTTCAACCCACTTCAACAAAAAAAAATATCAACTTCAACCCATCATATAAAAAAAATATATCAACTTCTTCCCACTTCAACCCACTTTAGCCTACTTCAATCCACTTCAATAAAAAAATACTAACTTCAACTCATTTAACCAATCTCAACCAACTTTACCATTTCTCAACCATATTTTCCAATGAAAGAAACAAGCCTAGTCCTATTGTAATTTTGGAAAGCACCTAAGAATCTGTGATTCACTTGAACGGCTATCGTCGGTAACTCCTTATTGCTCCTTCATATTGATCTATATAAATAATACCTTTCTACACAATTCCTCATAACTGAGCTAACTTAATATATCCTAAAGCACGAACCATTTTCCATGCTTCTTTTCTTACCCTTCTGTTTGGAACAACAAAGGTGTGGCCACCTCGGTTCTCATCATGATAAACTTGCCCCTACTAAAGATCTCATTGCAGAAGCTTACTGTCTCTAGGGGTGGCAATAGGGTAGGGACAGTGCGAGTTTAGTCATACCCTCACCCATTCCTATTTTCAAAATTAATACTCGTACCAATACCCATATCTACTGGGTATAGCGGGTATGCGAGTTTTATTTGGATACATATAAAATGAAATGAATTGAACCTATTTTATACCTTATTCAACATCAAATAGCCAATATGTCATATGAACATTAAGCTTCCAACAATATATCATATCTACCAAATACAACTAAAATATTCCAAATTCAAGGAAAAAATTAACACTCGATAGTTATAGTTTCTAACAAAATGTCTCAGCGGAATCTAAACATAATACAACTCAAAACAACTAACAAAATATCTAACTTCAAGTAACAAACTAGAACTTTGAATAAATAGGTATGAGTTTTATATGAGGGGTATGGGGCGAGTATGAGTCAGGTATTAATAAAATGGGTATGAGGCGGTCATAGGGTGCGTGGGCGCTATACCGATACCGATACCTATACCCGTACCCATACCCATACCCATACTCGTTTTAGTAATATTCGCCCCATACCTTTTTTTCTCATTTTAAATACCCATACCCATACCTGTACCCGTTGGGGCAGGTTTTGTGGGTTGTAAATGGGTACGGATTTTTTTTACCAGCCTTAGTCATCTCTCTTCTAGGTCATAAACGTTTAGGTACCTAACATCAGCTATGCTTCAATTTGTGTACTTTAGTTGAGATAATAATCATGAAAACTGATAGGATCGGTTAGGATTTGATTATAAGCAATAAGGAATTACAAAATATGATAATAACAACATAAAGGGATCAAACACCAAGACTTACATAGAAAACCCTAAACGGACAAAAACACGTGTGACGATGAGCGAAGAATCTACTATGGTGATGGGAGAGTACATAATTTATCTCAAAGCGATGTGTTCTAAGAAGAGATCAATTAGTGACTACAAATTCGCTCAAAACACTCTCCCACAAAACAAGAATAGTCGAACTAATAGTTGATTAAAGGGAAGAACAACCTTCTAGATGCTCAATGATGCTTGTGTTCCTGATGTTGTTTTTGATGATTTTTTAGAGCCCAAGGCTAGGCTACTTATAAAGCGATCAATAGATCTAGATCAAGAAAACCCTAGCAGTGTTGGCACCGTACATCACCATGGACTGTGGTTAGGACCACGGATGGTCCGTGGTGACCTTTGGATGTAGCGACTAAAGTGTGTTTGGCCACAGACCGTGGCCAAGCCCTCTGGGGATCCGTGAGGACAGAATTTGGGTCACTAAACCCAACAATCTCCACCTTGGGCTAAATTCATCAACGCGAGCAAAAAACACTGCTAAAGAACTTCGAAGGTTAGAGCCCCATAGGACGAAGCCTCGAAAAGCAATCAAACGAACCGAGCGCCGGTTGAGTTCAAGGGATGCTTGAAGTTAGAACTAGGAAGTGACTTGTGTAGACTTTTCTCCCTCGTATAATTGACCAAATATGACATAGATAAGTGAAGATGTCATTAGGAGAGGAAGAAAAAGTAGTAATAAAACCTGTCATAGTAGATCCTTACAAGACATAGAGGCTTCCTTACCTCAAACCTTTAACAATATCTGAGTGCCCTTAGAAACCTTCATAACTCCACCTTTGGCTGAATATTTGCCCCCTTTGGATTCAGGGTGCCTAAGGAAATGAGGTTATGCTTCAAATTAGGAACATGGCGAGCATTTAATAAAGTCCTGATAGCACCATCATAGGTTTTGATTTTAATAGTAATGATTCAAGCCACATTACATTGGGCATTGTTGGCCACGTGAACAATACTTGAGTCAGCTGGATCATATGTTGAAAACCATTCTTTATGAGGACACATATGATAGGTACACCCGGAATTAAGGATCCAATCTGAAATGCTCCCCTTGTAGTAGAGGTAGTAAACAAAACGTCACTATCATAATCAGATTCGACTAAGGTGGGTTTAATAGGTTCATGAGGGTGTGAACATGAATTATCTTCTTCTTTCTCCCTCTTGTTTTTCAACTTAATACACTTAGAAATTATATGCCCTGGCTTTCTACAATAACAACAGGATTTATTGGACTTACGTCACTCAAACTTTAATTTAGAGGTGTTCTATTTATTAAAGGATTCACCTCTCACTGATGGGCCTTCACTTTTTTCAGAACGAACTTCATGGTCAAATTTTTCTTTGGACAAGAAATTGGCCTTGAAATTCTCAAGTAACAAAGTGTTATTGTTACCATAAAACAAAATTTTCTTCAAATGCTTGTAAAAGGCAGGCAATGAGACAAGCAACAACATATCTTTATCGTCGTCCTCAAGTTTCACGTCTAAGCTCTCCAAATCAATAATAACAGAGTTAAAATCATCAAGAGGATTTTGGATGGGAGTACCTTCAGCCATAGAAAATATATACAAGCATTCTTTGATACGGATCTTGCTCGCACAACTCTTAGTCATGTCTAACGTCTCTAAACGAAGCCAAAGATCAGTTGTAGTGGTTTTGTCAAGCACGTCTTGAAGGAATGAGTGCTAAACAAAGTTGAATAGCCGAAAGAGTCTTCTTATCCATCTTCTCTCATTGCTTACTGGTCATAGAAGTAGGGTTCTTAGCTTTGCGACCAAGAGCTTTCTTCAAACGATACTGGGTTAGAACAGCCATCATCTAGACTTTCCAGATATTAAAACTTATCTTGCCATCAAACTTGGAATATCAAATTTTGTGACTATTGCCATCCTATAACCAATGCTCTGATACGACTTGTTAGGATCAGTTAGAATTTGATTATAAGCAACAAGGAATTATAAAATACAATAATAACAAGATAAAGAGAACAAACACCAATATTTACGTGGAAATCCTAAACGGGAAAAACCAGGGGCAACGATAAATGAAGAATCTACTATGGTGATGGGAGATTACATGCTTGATCTCAGAGTGATATGCCCTCAGAAGAGATGAATTAGTGATTACAAATTTACTCAAAATGCTCCCTCACAAAACAAGAATAGTAGAACTAATAACTTATCAAAGGGAATAACAATCTTCTAGATGCTTAATGATGGTTGTCTTCTTGATGATATTTTGATGTCCTTGATGATGTTTTTACAGCCCAAGGCTAGGCTCCTTGTAACGCGATTAGTAGGTCAAGATTGAGGAAACCCTAGCAGCATTGGCACCGCACATCACCATAGACTGTGGTCAAGACCACAGATGGTCCATTGTATCATCTGGATACAGCAGCTGAAGCGCGTTTGACCATAGACCATGGCCAAGCCCTCTGGGGCTCCGTGGAGGACAAAATTTGGGCCACTAAACCCAACAAAAATAATTTTCATGTAGTTGCAGACTCAAGCATAGGAATCCATAGTTATAATGTTAAACAAGTTTTGCCATGTTGAGGGTTTGGATTAGATATGGTGACAAAAGGATAATTCATTTTCATATACTTCTAAGGTTGGGAATCAAACAAAATTAGTTGTCATCGTGATTGAAAACACAATCATAAAATTACTCATTGTGTTAGTGAAAAAATTGAAACTATGGGTCACCTAGTGCTGAATTTTCATTTTAGAAAAAAAGATGTGGTTCGAGGCAGAAAAGCAACATATTATAGGTATTTTACAATCCATCCCTATTAATGGGGATGGTAAAGGGATTCTTCTTTTCTTCAAATCCCAAGTTCAACCACTCTAATTCCACAAATTCATCTTCCTTTTGTGGAGTCTTAGGAAGGAAAGAAATGCATTCACTTTCAAAAATGAAACATTTAACCCAATAAGCATCCTAATCGGAGGTAGAAGCCTTAGCTATAAGGCTAGGACTTTAGGAGGCTACTAAAGTTGAATATCAGTTTATTCAAGCTAAAGGATATAACAAGATACTTACTGATGATATTAACAGATAAATGCAGGCACATGGCAAGTTGATTATATTGTTAAAATCATCAAGACACTTATAAGAAGATATACAACTATCAAAATTCACTCCATTTTTTGAGAAGCAAATACTACGGCCGATTGGATGAAGTGATTCAGTCGCTCTATTTGTGCACCAATTAATTGATTTGTAGTCAGTCATCTAAATTTTCTTCTATTTTTTGTGTTGATAACTTAGGCAGAACCCTTGTGAGAAGGGCTGCCTAAGTTCTTTCCACTATGTGTTTGCCCTCTTGTAAAACACACATACACACACACACACACACACACACACACACACACACACACACACACACACACACACACTATGTAGTAACCGCAGTGACATTAAGTCAGTAAATAAATAGAATTTTCTTACAATGGCATCACTAAGTGGTAACCACCACAATTAAACTAATCTTCACTATTAATGAGTAAAATCTAATAGCCACCATTGGTTAACTTATTTTTACATATATTTTAAAAATGGAAATAGTAGTTTATTGTTTGTTTTTAATTCATGTTCCTTCTTTTATGCCACAAAAACATATTATGCACAAGGAGCCATTGAAATTTAGTAGTCACCTTTCTCATCTTCATACTACATCTAGTAGCTCCTCCTCTTCCAAACCTTATTTTCAGAGCTTTTGCTATCTTTAATGCCTGAGAACAACCATGTTCAATCTTAGAAGCTAACATAATAGGGATTTAGTGCAGAAATCATTTGCATTACATTAATACTAGTTTGATTTGTATTTTGGCTTGAATTTTGTTCTATTTGTGTCATTTGTTGGGAAAAGCTGAACATGCTCAGGTGCCTACATTGTGTTCGACAAAAAGCCTTTGAGAAATTTCCATTTGTGATTTGCTTATATAGATATAATTAGCCCTTCCATAATTGTTGATCTCGAGATTGGCAATGGGAAGAAGGAAAAAATAAAAGGGGAGGGACGAAGAGAGAGAATTAGAGAGAGATTTTAGGATTCAAATCATGTTATATGAAATCAACTAGGAAAGGGATATTCAAACAGAAATAAACGTATTAAGTGTGCAAACAAGGCATAGAATATATTTTACTAACCTAGTCTTTCTAATTTATAAAAATTTTGAAATTAAATTATTAATTTAAATTCATAGGCGGTTGAGATTAGATCTTAAAAATCAACAATCTTAATTAATTCAATTGTGGTGGTTAACACTAAGTGATAATCAATGTAAAAGCATTCAAATAAATAATACCATGGTAGATCTATGTATAATCTAACTAAATTAATGAATAGAAAAATCCTACTAGCTCTCGTTTATGACAAATCTACCGATAACCCAAGTGACTGCTAAAAACCTTATATAAATAATGGGAGGTAGTGGAGCTTAAATAATTCAGCTAATTAGAACTTTATTGAGTGCATGTCACTAATAGTTAGGCATTGGACAACAACAAAAGCATATTTCTTATTTTGTAAGGTGAACTTAGCTAGAGAACGTATAATAAATGCCAACCTTTCATAATAAAAGTATTGTTTTATTACACTATCTTATTGTCAATTTGATACTCATACTATTGTTTATTGCTTATTGTTATGATGATCACCTTGTTATCGTTAAACATATAAATTATCGTTACATCAATGATTGTTCCCTTTAAAGGAACTATCATTCATTGTAAGGTTATCCATAGGTAGTATTGTTGTCTTTCCATCCTTTCAAAAACTAAAATGAATTTCTAATTGTTTTGAAATAACTTGAAATATGATGCAAATAATATTCATAATTAATTTACCAGCAGAAAAATTAGTGGGGTGCTATAATTGGCATTAGAGTCAGGTTTACAATAGATGAAGGTAACATGGTGCAATAATAATAATGCTAATAAAAACCCATATTATGTAAATGATCACGTCTAATGACATATGTAAGTTAACATTGCTAAAATTTGATAAACTGTGGGTTTCAAGAAGGGTCTTTGTTTGCCTATTAATCTGTCTATCTATTGTTGGGCACTTATGTATGTGTAATTAGTTGGTAGATGATGCATGCCTTAGAGTTCATTTTGGACATATGTAGGGTCACCCCATAGGTTATCGTTCCCAAGAACTTTCTGGGGAATCACTTTAACAAGATACATACCTAGTTCGATCTCTACACAATAGCCCGAATTGGAATTGCATTCAGGACGACTATGTTGATCTACTCTCAAATCCCATGAAACACTATACTTCTTTTCATGGACAGTTTCCTTCATAGCAATATTTGAAATGATCATTAAGCATGATTTAAAATGGCATAATAACGAAGGTTTGTTTGAGATACATCCACCCGTATCCCTGTTACCCAAGAGTTCTCCAGTTCCAAGGTCACCTCTATCTCACCATGGAAAAAGGGTTGAGGTGAACCTTGATCCCCCATGCCCAAGTCGCCATCCTAGTAAAATCACGAGCCTGAGCTACCATCCTGCCAATCCTCCAATAAAGAAGCACTGCGCAGAGAATCCTTCAGAAGGCAGTAGTGGGAATTGAGAGGGATAATTTCTTGGTGGCACTAGTTAGTACTAACATTCCTAAGTAAGTGTAATGACACATGACTTGATGCTAATTATCTACAGTAGAATTAGTATAAACAAATACACATTATACTATGAATAATGAATCATACCAAGGGTTATCTAATCGAGCATCCCATGTGAAAAGTGTGAGGCAAATGATGGATGAAAAGGTGAGTTAAAACATCCAACAAGACAACCAATAGTCCGGTGGGGGCTAAAGGGAGGGGCAACATAGACCAATGCTCCAAGACAATAGACACAAGAGGCCACATCATGGAGGATCTACAAATATACCATCCAAAAGGGTGGAACGAGAGTTGAGAACTACCACCTATAGTGGGTCATCTTGTAGCTACTGTGCGCTTAAGAGCCACCCCGTGAACAAATGACTGAAGAAGCTTGGATTATGCTTGTGGTGTGAAAGTGTTGAGCACATTATAGCTAACTTCCCTAAAGCAAAGAAGCTCGGACCTACAGAGGATGAATGCTAGATGTTCTTGCGAGGAAAGAACTATCAATGTCAAGGAATATGCATTGACACACTAACAAGGAAACACCTCGAGTATGATGGCCACTAGCACTATTATGTTCTAATAAAGATAAAGTTTGCACCACAAGCGTGCGATTCTCATTGTAGCACTTAGGGGATCATCCATAGTGATGAAAATGAAATTTGGTCACTAACTTAACCAAGTTAACATATAATCTAAATTGACACAAAGTAGATTGAATTGAAAACTAAAAGTTAACCCTAAAAGCATAACTAAAGCATCTACCAAAAAATCAATGCCTTCTCATGCACGAGCAAATTAGCAACATAAATTTCCTCCACATTCCATTAAAATTAAAGAAAAGGAATCGATAAGTCTATGAAATTGATGTGAAATTAATAGGAAAAATTAACATAGGAACAACAAGGATTAGGAGACTACCCTATCCCAGTTGAGTGCAATCCAAATTAGAAACAAGGGCACGGAGGTTGTACCAATCGACCTAGGAGTGAGCCGTGCATCACAAACTACTCTAGAATGCCGCGAATTTCTTTAGACTTCTCTAGAGTTTATTCTAGAGTACTATATAGTGTTCCATAAGGTTCCACACTTGTGTAATATCTTAGATATTTGTATAGAACATTTTGGATATACAATATTAGTCATTGGATTATATCGATCTCCGCTGTCCATTAACAAGATGTATATGTATATATCTCCCTACAGGGTCTCATCATTACACCAAGCATTTCCAAGTGCAATCTAATATAAAACATTCTCCCAACCTTCCTTGTGTCTACTTCATTTTAAGTGTGTGTGCTTACTTAGCTTTCTATAAGTCTAAGTCAACCATCTCTAGGGGTTACTTGCAAATGAATAAAAAGTTTTGAGTGAGTTTACTAGTGTCATACAGATTTGAGTTTGGATAAATTATCAACTCGTGATAGTTGGTATCAGTGCCCGATTTAGGATATCACCATAGCTTTAAGTGTGACCAATACCCGTAACCTTCAATAAGGTGGCAAGGAGGTGAAGACAAGAACATGTACATGGTAGCCCTTGTGAAGGAAAGGATGTTAGAGATCGACACCTCCATGTTTGCCTTAACGGCTAGGGTCGATGACATGGATAAACACATTGAAGAGCTTGAGTCCAGGGGGACATCAGAGAGCTTCATTGGTAGATGCAAGTAGCTGTGAACTCCACGGTGTCAGATTTTAATAAGGAGATCAAAGCCCTTTGGGCATAGGAGGCTACTAAGAATGGTGAACTCCAAGGTTTTAAGGCCAAGGTTAAGGCCTATAACGCAAGGGTTAAGGCTTTGAAAGCACAAATCAAGGTGTGCATGGCCGTGGTGGACAATGGTAGATTCGTCCAAGTGTCCACCACTCTGAAGATGAATGCTCTACATCCTCCTATCTTCCATAGGGCTAGGAGTGTAAGGGGGTTTGACAACTTCCTTTGGAAACTTGAGGCCTCCTTCAGGAGCAATAGGTATCAAGGAGGATGCTCAAAAGGTGAGCAATGCTTTTTTCTCTCATAAAGATATATCTCTTGTGTGGTGACATCACAGGTGTGATGACATCAAGCATGGATCCAATCCCATCAACACTTGGGATGAGTTCAAGAGGGAGTTGAAGAAGTAATTCTACCTCTAGGATGTCGAGAATGATGCAAGGGCTAAGCTACGATGCCTTAACACTAGTAGGGTCACGTCCACGAGTATGTCAAGGAGGCCCAAGAGCTTCTCTTAGAAATTCCAAGCATGAGGGAATAAGATACACTATTTTTCTTCCTTGATGACCCATGTGATTGCGCCAATATGGAACTTAAGAGGCATGGTGTGCAAGACTTCGCCTCCACGATTGCTGCCGCCAAATCTTTAATTGAGTTTAAGAAAGAGTATTGGAAAAAGAACGAAGCAAGAAGCCTGGTGGTCGAGGCAAAGGTGGTAAAGACTGGGACAAGTCACCTCAGTGGGACAAGCCATCCGCATCCAAAGACAAGGGGAAAGGCAAGAAGGATGAGACTCCAAAGAAGATCTCATGCTTCTTATGCAACAAGCCTTATTGGGTCTTCCAGTGTTCGAAGCGGGCAAGCTTGCTGCTGTTGTTGATAAGTGCTTAATGTATACATCATTCTAAGGCTATTTTGTGCCATTTTTAGGAGAAATATGTGCTTTAAGTCATAATCTATACTCCTATTCTTGATTTATGCTTTGTTTTATGTGTTTTATAAGATTCTAAGTCTTTTTACCTAGCATTTGACCATAATTAGATGTATTTTAACCTCCCCCATGGACACCCATCTATTGCTACACCGGTAGAGTAATAAAAGAGTAGAAAGCCGGTTCTAGCTTAGACCACAGTCGGACTGTGGTACCTGCCACAGACTGTGGTGAGCTCGTAACTGCTGCCCCTTCATCTTCCTTCGGCTGTGTGCCTGAGAGCAAGCGAGCCCCACTATAAAAGGCCCCATTTTGTAGCAGTAGAAGGCATCCTTACAGAACCAAAAGCATAGAGTTAGCATAAATTAGAGTTTTAGCCTAGTTTCTTTCTTTCTCAAATTTTGTTGTTTCTAGTTTGATTTCTTAGTTTTGGTGAGAAACCCTAAGTGTATGCGTTTGGTTTTCGAGGCGGTTTGAAGCCCTTGGTTGAAAGCCATCTCAGTCAAGCCTTTCTCTCAGATTTGCCGGGTTGTTGGTTAGTTTTGTTTATTTCTTAATCATGTCTGAGCAGTTTTCTTTTATTTACGGATTTAGTACTTTATAAAAGTGTAGTTGGATCATGTTTTAATTTATAGAATTGTGCTTATTTTCATAATTGGTTTGATTTTGTTTATCAAGTAATTGTATTGTTGTAAGTGGATTTTTGGCCAAAATTTGCTTGCTAACTTGAAACAAACAAGTGAAAAACTGAAAGGTGACATTTGGTTGTTAGACTGCTTGATTTTAAACCTAATGTGGAGTCGTCTCGAAAGAGAGATTTGCATGTTAGGAGGACTAGAGAGTAATTGAAGATATTTTACTTAAATTAAGAAATTAGTTTGGAAGAACGACTTTTGCTTAGTTTAGGCAAATTTGATTGATTTCGAAAGAATAGATCAAATTTATGGATAGATTGCAATTCCTTGAAATTAACTGATTAGAGAAAAGCACATGGTTGTTTTTTCAATCTGAGTCCAAGGAATCGCCTCAAGCATCACTCGCCCTACTCTAAATGCCAATAATTTCGAGCTCAAATCGGCACTCATTTTCATGGTGCAACAATCTCAGTTCGGTGGAACTCCCTTAGAAGACCCGAATCTACACCTCTCGGTCTTTTAGAGGTGTGCGACACATTGAAGTTCAGTGGAGTCTCCAGTAATGTGATTCACCTGCACTTATTTCCTTTCTCATTGAGGGATAAGGCAAGGGCTTGGTTACACTCCTTGCTATCTGGATGCATTACCACTTGGGATGAGTTGACAAGAGCATTCCTCACTAAGTTTTTCCCTCCAAGAAAAATAGCAAGCCTAAGGAATCAGATCACCAACTTCATACAAAAAGATGATGAGACGTTCTATAAAGCTTGGGAGTATTTTAAAGATCTGCTACGTTTGTGCCCCAATCATGGTCTTCAGCGTTCGATGATTATCTAAGCCTTTTATAATGGTGTGGCCCAATCTGTAAGGTCCACTATTGATGCGGCGGCAGGAGGAACTTCGATGAGGAAGACTGAGGATGAAGCCTATAATCTGATCGAGGAAATGGTACTAAACAACTTTCAATGATCTACTACACGAGGCCAACCCAAACGAGTTGGAGGTAAGCTTGAAGTTGATGCACTTATTTTACTTTCTGCTAAAGTAGATGTTAAGACTCAAAGACTGGACCGAATGAATGTTAATGCCGTAAATTCTAGTGCCCCTTTCCCTTGTGAAATTTATGGTTCTGTTGAGCATGTGACTTTGAATTGTCAAGTTGGGAGTTCTTTTCTCAAGACCCTAATGAAGTTAACTATGTTCAAAATTTCAACCCAAGACTGACCAATGGCGCTTACTCTAATACATATAATTTGGGTTGAAAGAATCATCCAAAATTTTCTTATAGGTCTAATCCAAACCCATCAAATATGCCCCTTATGAATGCTAGACCACTCCCTGGTTTTCAAAGACCCCCATTCCCTTCTCCAATGCCCCAAAATTCTAATTTAGAGGTAATGATGGAAAGCATGCTTTTGACACAGCAAAAATAGGATGAATATATTGAGCAATTAGCCTCAAAGGTTGATATACTTACAGCTCACAATAGGATGTTAGAAGCTCAAATTGCCCAAAAAGCTACTTTCTCATCTACGCCCCGAGATAGACTTCCTGGTAAGCCCGAACCCAATCCTCGTGAGCACTGTAGCTGTGCTACCATGAAGGAAAAAGAAGAAGACTTAACTGACCCTAAGGATACACCAATGGAAGAGGGTAGGGAAATAATCATGGCTGAAAATAAGCAGAGAAATAATGATGGCAAGACTGCTACATTCAAAGAGAATGACACTATTGAGACCCCCACCATTTTTCCACCTAAGCTCCCTGACCCAAGTAATTTTTCTATCCCGTGCATTGTGGAAAATGTGGAAATTGAGAGTGGTCTATGTGATCTAGGTGCTAGTATCATCATAATGCCCTATTCTTTGTTTCATGAGCTGCACCTAGGACCATTACTAGCTGCACCTTTTTCACTAGAGTTGGCTGATGGTTCTGTGACACAACCTATAGGTAAATTGGATAATGTGCCAGTCAATATAGGAGACATTTGGGTGTTGGAGGACTTCATTATAGTTCATATGCCTAAAACCAACGATACTCAAATTATCCTAGTTCGATCCATTTTGGCGACTGCTAGTTGCCACATTGATGTAAGAGAGGGTCGTATACCTTTTGAGGTAGAAGGGTGCTTTACTGTGTTTAATCATAGAAATGAGGATGTGGTTTCTCCTCATTCTTCTATATTGGATGTATTACCCCTTTTCCCTGAGATTGACATGGAGGATGTCTTGAATTATGAAGATCCTCCTTATTCTAACTGGATTTCTTGTGAGGACCCCGACCAAGGGTATGTTAAGGTGGAGTTTGTTACTCTTATGCCACCTAAAAAGCTCGAGGTTGAGGCCCCTGTTTCTAATGAGTCTTTCATGAGTGATTATTGTAGGTTTGCACAAATTGTTCTCTCTATGCCTCCTATGAAAGGTCTTGATGCAGATTTTGATGTAGGGGTTGAAAGCCTGTCTGGTGGGCCACAAGAGCAATTTGTTTTGTATGAAGATAGTGCATCATGGCACCAAGTTATGAAGACGAAGGAGCTGCAACCAGAACTTTTAAGATGGTACCTTCACTTGAAGAAATTTAATTTTGTGATCTGGGACAAAGCCAATGTTCATACACTTCTTGGTCCAGACCAAGCATAGAACAAGGGTCAAGCTCCTGACCTTAAAAGAGCGCTTCTTAGGAGGCAACCCAAGATCTTTCCCTTTTTCTTTCTTTAGTTTTGATTTTTACTATTTTTTTGTAGTTTGTGTAAAAAAAAAAGAAAAAAACAAAAAGAAAATAGAAAAAAGAAAAAAAAACCATGAATAAAATGTTTGGCACCACGGCTAAAACCCCGAGCACTACGGTTGTGAGATGCCAAACATCAGAAAAATTTTTATGTCAGCAGCCACCACGGTTGGCCTGTGGTGCATTCTACGGTCCGTGGTGGACTGCTACAGCTTGTTATCTAGGTTTTTGACTGCAGAGCCCTTTCCTTTCCCTCACTTCTTCTTCTTCAACCTCGACTCTCTCTCTACCTCCATTTTCTCTCTCTAAACCCTTTATAACCAATAATCTATTCTTCCCTCATTTCTTCTCCATTTTCAATCATTTTCACACCAAATCATTTCCTTTCACTCAATCTTCCCTTTTTCTCCACAAATTTCATCTCCTTTCTTTTTCTTCTTCTTCAAATTCATCTCATCTTCACTCATCCACCATACCTATCTTTTTTTCTCTCTTATTCTTCATATTTTCACTTAATTTCTTCAATTTTCTAGATTTTAGTTATTATTTTAGTTTTAGTTTTATTTTTGGTTAGAGTTTGCAACCATTGCACCAATTAAGAGACAAAGGAACACCAAGGAGGTTGGATCTTCAAGTCAAGCACCACCCGAATCTCAAAGGACACCGGAACATCCCCCATTGCGTGTGCTAGAGGTAACATTCTTCATCCCCTTGGTTTAACGCATCCCGATCATGTTGCTAGGTACAATTGTTTGAATGAATGTATGGTTGTGGCAACTAGATATTATGATGAGGAATTGTTAGCCCGGTTAGGAATGTTGGATGATATTAGATGGTTGTTTGCGTGAGGTGGTATGAGACACTTTTTAGAAATCAAAGAGCACACATACCGAGACCTGACTCTAGAATTCCTTAGTACAATCCAGGTCAAGGTCACTAGAGGACCTCAATATCAAGCTGAATATATATCGTTTTATTTGTAGGGACAATTGTATGAACTGAACTTAGGTGTCTTCAATAGTACTTTTGATTTTTTTTCACCTAACATGGATTTATCGAATCATCAAGTCCCCCACGGATTCAACCCAAATGCGCTTTGGGGTGAACTTTTGGGGAGTGTTAGGTACAGTACTAATTCATCAAAATGCAAACATATTAGGAACCCTTGCATTAGAGTAGCCCAGCGTGTTTTGGCTTATTCTCTGTTAGCTTGGGATGATAGTCTAAATGTCATGAGACTTTTTGAGTTGTACTTTTTATCCTGTATGCTTGATGGTATTTAGCTTGGCCCAGGTTCATTTTTAGCTAGACAATTACATAATGCTGCTGTTAGCAATAAAGGCAGGATAGTCATTGGTGGGATTGTGATTACTATTGCTAGATTCTTGGGTATTGAGTACAATCCTGAAGATAGAGTTTCCGGGTTTGAGCGGCTTGATCAAGCTGCTTTTGAGATTATGAACTTTTGTAAAGTTGAGGCTGGCTGTTTATGTTGGATTGACCCCAGGGACCAGCTTTTGCTGCTTCCTAATGTCGATCGAACCACTCTACTTCACCAGGCTAACCTTTGTTGAGTACCTAGTGATGAGGAGGTTGTTCGACCCATACCCCATCATCCAGCCCCTCACTCTAGTTAAGCAGGACCTAGTACATCCTCTTAACCATTCCTTCCTGACTATTCTGACCTCTAAGATACCCTTAGATCCATTCAAAGGAGCAAGTTTCCATCCGAGCATTTGTTGCTTTTGAGATTGCCGCTCTTCGGGACTTTGTCCAAGAGCACCACGATAAGCTTCGTGGGCTGCTTACTTCCCAGACACAATATTTCTAAGACTATAGGGCATGTATAGAGACCTGGTGAGATTGACATATGTCTTATGGCCAACCACCCCATCCTCCACCACCACCTCGTTTCTGAATGCTATATGCTACTTCCCTTCCCTTTTTCTATTTTGCGCCCACATTGAGGGCAATGTGTGATTCAAGCATGGGAGAATTAGTTAGTCGTTATATTTGGCGTCTAATGCATGTTTTCAGTTTGGTGTGATTGTACTTTGTATATGTAGTTAGTGATAGTTTTTGTAGTTTTTGATTTTAGTATTTAGTTTTGTTTAGTAGTGCATTTAGTTTTCTTTTTCTTCTTGATTGCGTTTTAGTTTTTGGTATATTTTTCTTTTTTTCCTTTTTTAGTCTCTTTGCATTTTTAGTTTGCATTGTTATTAGGAGCATGCATAAAAACAACCCCCCCAAAAAAAACACAAAACAAAAGAGGAAAAAATCCTCCGATGATGATCTTTATAGATTTGATAGACTTCTATGGTTTAATTTGATCCTTTTATTCACCCAAATAGTGCATAAAATGTTTGCGAATGAGTTTTCGAAATGATCTCCATGTTTTGACCACTTGTTGAATGCGAGTTGATTTACCCCATGAGTCTTTATGTGATTTTGGTGTATGTTTACTAGTGAGCTAGTTTTGACCTTGGTAGATGTCCCGTGAGATTTTGAGTTTTTAGAGGCTATTCATCATTTTAGTCTCATATTTTCTTTCATGTGTGACTCTTCCTTGACGCCATTTATCTAGAACTTGCCTTGATTCTCATTCAAGATCACATTTCGCATATGCATTTTGGCAATATGATTGAGGCATTTTTTTTTGATTCGTTAAAACCCACGGCCAAGTGGCCACCTTTGTTGTTTATTATGTCCTTTGCTAGCCCCTTTGAGCCTATATAAATTTTTCTTGATTTAAACCTTCTGTTATAGCCCATGGCCAAATACTTGTCTTACCCTTAAGCTAAGACTAGAGGAGTGTTTTATTCTTTTGCATCAAGTATAATATGGTGTTAGTAAGGTGCATTGTTATCTTTTAGTGAATTTTGGCTATTTAGTGCAAGGATGTCAGATCTTGATAAATCCCTTATTTTATTGTACAAAGTTTAGATAAGAGTTGGAATCTAAAGTTCAGTATGGATTTCCCCTTGGTGTCCTTATTGTAAAAAAATGATGAAAAAAAAAGAAAGAAAGGATCACGAAAAAAAAAACAAACAACAGAAAAAAAATATCAAAAGAAAGTGTTAGCCTTGGTGGGATTGTAAGATATTTGTGATTTTCGACCCTTTCTCTTTTCAATTTTGGATTTGATTGATAAATTGTAATGGTTCAAGAAGGATGTAGTATGATGTATTGGAATTATTTAGCTCTTAGTCTATAGCTTCTAGCTTTTCATTTCCAAAACGGTTGTTCCCCTCTTACCTTTACCCATAGCCCCGTTACATCCCTATGAAAAGTCCTCATGATTGTCTAGTGTGTTTGTATTTTAGTAATGACAAATTTGAGAGTCTTGTCAAGTTCATGGTAGATTTGAGTCAAAGGAACGAGAATTGAGAGAACCTTCATTATTAACGCATGAGTGATTAGAGCCACAAAACTACAGTAAGATTCTACCAGCCTTGCTAGCTTTACTTGTTTCATATGATTAAATGATTGTATTTAACGATTTGGGAGAGATTGATTTAAGTTTGACATTGTGGTCTATCAAAAAGGTTTTCACAAATTTCATTCCCTATTCTGTTTGTTAATGATTTTTGTATCTTTTTAGGCTACCTTTGCATTAGCTTTGCCATTTGAATGTTGCCTATGTCTATCTTGAAGAGGTTATGTAAATTTTTGATTTTTACATTGCTTGAGAACAAGCAATAGTTTAAGCATGGGACAATTTGATAAGTGCTTAATGAATCCATCATTTTAAGGCTATTTTATGCTATTTTTAGGAGAATTATGTGCTTTAAGTCATAATCCATACTCCTATTCTCAATTTATGCTTGGGTATACTTGTTTTATGTGTTTTGCAGGATTTTAAGTCTTTTTGCCCAACATTTGAACATAAATAGATGTATTTTGACCTCCACCATGGACACCCATGTGTTGCTATGCTTGTAGAGCAAGAAAAGAGCAGAAAGCCGGTTCCAGCCCAGACCACAGTCGTACCGTGGTACCTGTCACTGACGGTGGTGAGCCTATAACTGCTGCCTCTTCGGCGGTATGGCTGAGATCAAGTGAGCCTCTCTATGAAAGGCCCCGTTCTACAGCAGTAGAAGGCATCCTTGCACAGCCAAAAGCATAGAGTTGGTATAGATTAGAGTTTTAGCCTAGTTTCTTTCTTTCTCAAATTTTGTTGTTTCTAGTTTGATTTCTTAGTTTTAGTCAGAAACCCTGAGTGTATGCGTTTGGTTTTCGAGGTGCTCTGAAGCCCTTGGATGAAAGCCATCTCAGTCAAGCCTTTCTCTCAGATTTCGTCAGAATGTTGGTTAGTTTTGTTTATTTCTTAATCATGTCTGAGCAGTATTCTTTTGTCTAGGGATTTAGTAGTTTGTGAAAGTGTAGTTGGATCATGTTTTAATTTATAAAATTGTCCTATTTTCATGATTGGTTTGATTTTGTTTATCAAGTAATTGTGTTGTTGTGAGTGGATGTTTGGCTAAAATTTGCTTGCTAACTTGAAACAAATAAGTGAAAAACTGAAAGGTGACATTTGGTTATTAGACTGCTTGATTAAACCTAATGTGGAGTCATCTCAAAAGAGAGATTTGCATGTTAGGGAGACTAGAGAGTAATTGAAGAATGACTGTTGCTTGATTAAACCTAACGTGCTTAACTTGAATTAAGGCAAATTAGTTTGAAAGAACGACTTTTGCTTAGTTTAGGCAAATTTGATTGATTTTGAAAGAATAGATCAAATTTCTGGATAGATTGTAATTCTTTGAAATTAACCCATTAAAGAAAAGCACATGGTTGTTGTTTTGATCCAATACCCTTTCATAACTACGAGAATTCCTAGACATATTTTCTCTTTGATTGATTTAGAATAGTGAATTAGGAATAGTTAAATCAAAACCAATTGAATTAGAATTTTGCTTAGTACATTCTGACAGGTAAGACTCGGTAAGTTACATTAGTCCCCGAGGAACAATATTTTATCTATACTACGGCTACCTGTGCGCTTACGGTAGTCCCAATCACTTGTCCAGGAGGAAGAGAGGCAAGAACAGGAAAGGAAGATAGGTTCCATAAATTTACTTAATGCCATCCAAGCCAAGGTGGAGAGACAATCTCACAGACGTATGTACATAAAGACTATCATTAATGGCAAGCTAGTACAAGTGATGTTAGATAGGGGAGCTGATATCGTCTACATAAGCAAGGAGCTTGCAAATAAGGTTGGTCTTCCCTGCACCAAGGAGAAGGGCTGTGTAAAGAAAGTAAATGTGAGAACCCTTCTGATCAAGGGTGTTACCTGAGTCACTCAGATCCAAATCGGCCAGTGGAAAGGTAGGCCGGCATCACTGTTACCCCTTGGATGACAAGAAGTTCTACTTAGGCATCGATTTCCTTGATGCGATGAAGGCATTCTTGGTGCTTGTTCTAACAGTGTGCATCATGGAGATGGGAAACCTTGTGTTGTTCCCATGAAGAGGGAGATCTATGAAGGCAAGATGTTATCTTCTCTTTAATTCTTCAAGGGGATCAAGAAGAAAGAACTAACCTTCCTTGCCACCCTTAGGCTAGATGAGGAGACCAAGGAGGCACAAGCACCCAAGGCTGTTTAAGAGGCGCTTGAAGAGTTCAAAGATGTTATGCCCACTAAGTTACCCAAGAAGCTTCCCCGAGGAGGGAACTCAATCATGTTATTGAGTTAGAGTCGAGGGCTAAGCCATCTCTATTTGCTCCCTATCGTATGACACCTCTGAAGCTCAAGAAATTGATGAGGCAATTGAAGGAGCTACTTAAAGCTGGCTACATTCATCCCTCAAAGTGACCATATGGTGCATCGATCTTATTTCCAAAGAAGCACGATGAGCTGCTTCGACTATACATTAACTACCATGCACTTAACAAGATTATCATCAAGAACAAGTATCCCATACTTTGCATCGATGACCTTTTCAATCAGCTTGCAGATGTAAGGTACTTCATCAAGCTAAATATGAGGAGTGAGACTATGAAGTTTGCATAGTCGAAGCAGATGAGCCAAAGACAACATGTGTGTAGCTGGCTATAGATCATATGAGTTCCTTGTCATGCCCTTTAGCCTCACAAATGCACCGACCATTTTTTGCACCCTCACAGACAAGGTACTTACTCTTTTCCTTGACCGCTTTGTTTTTGTTTATCTTGATGACATTGTCATCTACAATAAGTAATTGGAGGAGCATGCGAGACACTTGCAAAAAGTGCTCCGGAACTTGAAGGACAACGAGCTTTATGTCAAGAAACAGAAGTGCCCCTTTACACAAGAAGATGGGCCTTTCTTGGGTCACATTATTGGCAAGGGAAAGCTTCGTATGGGCCCAGTAAAGGTCAAGGCCATCTTAAATGGGGCCACCAACCAAAATCACCAAGTTGAAATTCTTCCTTGGCTTGGTAAACTACTATCGGTGATTCATCAAGTGCTATTCTGCCACTGTCGTCCCTTTTACTAACTCGTTAAAGAAGGGAAGAGGATGGACTTAGAACTAAGAGTGCCAATAAGTCTTTGATGCCTTGAGGAAGACCATCATCGAGGAGCCCATTTTAACTATCCCCAACCTGGACGAGCTATTCGAGCTACACATTGATGCTTTAAACTTTGCTATTGGTAGTGCATTGTCTTTGTACATGGAGAAATTACTTGCTTGGGAGCAAGTTCACCACTAAGACTGACAATATCACCACAAGCTACTTCCAAGTTCAAAAGAAGTTTACTCCTAAGCAAGCTTGGTGGCAAGACTTCTTATTGGAGTTTGACTATATGATAGAGTACAAGTGGGTTGTGCCAACTTGGTGGCCGATGCTTTGAGCCACAAGGGTGAACTTGGTGACATTAGCAAGAGCCTCAAAGCAACTTTTAGGACCGTACCAAGGAGGGGCTCCAATATGATTCACTTGCCTAAACCGTAGTCAACCTTGTTAAAGAGGGCAAAATAAGGTAATTTTGGGAAGAAAATGGCTTAATTCTTACTAAGGGCAAGTGTATATTTCCTTCATATGCAACCTTAGGCAAGAGGTCATGAAGGAGTGTCACGATAGCAAGTGGGTGGGTCATCCGAGCATGCACCACACACTAGCTCTTATAGGGGATTCATACTATTAGTCTCACTTGAAAAATGATGTTAAGGCTTATGTGAATACTTTTCTTATGGGTTAACAAGATAAGATCAAGTAAGAGGCACCCGCGGGACTTATGGAGCCGCTCCCATTCTCTAAAAGGATATGGGAGAGTGTCTCTAAGGACCTCATCTTGGGCTTACCCATAAGTGAGGGGTGCTATTAGATTCTTATGCTGGTGGATCGGTATTCCAAGTATGCCCCTTATACTTCATGCATGTGGTGAAGATTGGAGCTTGCCTAGATCAATCGTAAGCAAGTGGGACACTTGCTTCACGGGGTGCTTTTAGAAAGACTTGTTCAAGCTCATGGGATCTAAGCTCAACTTCTTCACCCGTTTCCATTGTTAAAGAGATAGGCAAACTGAGAATGTCAATGTTCTCTTGGAGCTTTACTTGAGGCACTATGTGATTGCCAATCAAAGAGACTGGGTAAAGTTGCTTGATGTTACCCAATTCTCTTACAACTTGCAAAGAAGCGAGTCTACAGGCTAGAGTCCATTCTTGATGCCTATTTCACTTACCACACATTATAAGGGCTCAGGCCCACCCGTCTATAAGTTCGTCAAAGATTAGAACAATCAGAGGCATAGCTCGAGCTTACTTGGAGAAGGCCTCTAAGAAGATGGAGAAATGGACCAACAAGAAGAGACACTCGAGGAAACCTGAGGTTGGAGACCCCATACTTGTTAAGATGTACAACCACATGAGGTTTGATGGTCAAAATCAAGCTATCATTCGACAATATGGGGGTCCATTCTTAGGGGTGGCAATTTCACCCGCATCGGATAAATATCCGTTTCACCCAACCCAAAAAAAGTATGTGAAAACTCGAAATATATAGATGATGGATGAATGCTTTGACGGATTGGATTGGATTCGGGTGGTTCTCCATCCGACCCGCGACCTGATCCATCGCATGCTTAGTCATCCACTTATTTATTCCCTATTTGTATTTAGTTTAGTTTTTATTTTTGTCCTTTAAATTTTACCCATTTTTTGGGCAATTATACTGTTAATTTTATGATTTTCTCCAAATGAATATGATAAATATGATATTTATTCATTTATTGTACCTAAAATATCTTTTTAAAATTTTTCAAAAGGCAAAACTTTTTTTTTTCCTTCTAAATTTGCTAATATATTACACATAATCTTTTATCATTCATTTATTACCTGATCCACCATTTCCACCTACGAATGGTGGATGGATGAATTGAATTGGATTTTTGCGAATGATGGATGGATTGGATGAAGCAGATGAAAGTGGGTGATGGATGTGGATGATAGTTCACCTGATCCAAACCCGATCCATTACCACCTCCATCCTTTCCCTATCCTTAAGAAGGTGGGGGCACAAGCCTATAAAGTGAAGTTACCTCCAAAGATCAAGTATCACACTGGCATTTATGTAAGTCTGCTCAAGCATTACTATGGAGACAAAGTGAATCCGAGTAGGGGTATCTCGCAACAGACACCGACGGGCATAACAGTCTAATATGACAGGGAAGTAGAGGAAGTCCTCGCCAATCAAATGGTGCGGCACACCAACCAACCACCAATACATGAGCTCTTTATCAAGTGGAAGGGACTACCCAAGAGCGAGGCTAGCTGGGAGCCCTTCTAATACTTATGGCAATTCAAGGAGCAGAGTCAAGTGTTGGAAGACAAGAAGGCAATGAGAAGTTTGCCAGAATAGGTGGGGAGGATGTCACAGACCCCTCTAGGATACCATGGATTTATATAGATTTCTCTAGAGTTTGTTCTAGAGTATTCTGCAGTATTCCATAAGGTTCTACACTTGCGTGGTATCTTAGATATTATAAAATATTTTGGATGTATAACTTTAGCTATCAGATCAAATCGATCTCCACCGTCCATTGAGGGGGTGGATGTGTGTCTATACCCTCACATGGCTTATTAGTACATCAAGCATTTCAAAGTGCAATACAATACAAGACATTCTCCCAAACTTTCTTATGCCCACTTTCTTTTAAGTGTGTGTGCTTACTTGGCTTTTCACAAGTCTAAGTCAAGCATCTCTAAAACTTACTAGCAAATTAAGGAAGGGTTTTGAGTGAGTTTGCTAATAACACATGGGTTTAAGTTCGGGTGAATTTTCAACCCATGAAACGTGGCACAATAGGGTATGTGGAACAAAAATAAGGCATAAATTTTGACTATGCTTCAAACCAAAAGACCAAAATCTCAACTCCAAAAGTTGAAAATCACACTTCAATTTAACCAAATTAAAGTTGGATTATATAAATTTATGAGAGTAAAAACTAAATATCAGACTTAGGAACTCAAAAAAAAAAGCAAATTTATTCTAAACTACTTTTTGCTACTTGCCCCTGAATGGACCCCCTTCCTCCTCCTTATAATGTATTCAAATACGAGCTCTTTATTGCTCAATTAATACAAAATTAAAACCAGCCTAGCGCTTCCAACTGCTGACATAATTGATGGGAGTCTTCAATGCCCAGTTATTTACCCTAATTGATGAGAAAGATGTAGATGTGATGATTGGGCGAATTAATGATGGCGAAGAAGAAGGTGAAAGCGAGAACGAATAAGTAGAAGAAGAATTGATGGTGATGGCGGAGTTTAAAGAAGAACAATGAAGCAAGGTGTGTTTAAGGTTATTTCGTGGAATGAATTAGCAGAGAAAAAGAAGAGAAGGAGAAAGAAAGTAAAAGGATGGGGAATTATGGTGGTTTATAGGGTGAGAAGGAGAAATGAGGAAAAAAAATAAAAGTGAAGAGAGGAGGGAGGTTTGGGGTTCATGTAAGGAACTAAGGAAGGGAGAGAGTTAAGAAAATGGGCTCCTATTTGCATCAAGTCATTAGGCCATAGAACTTTATCTTTATTTTTTGATCCAACTTCTTTTGTATTCAATTTGAACTATTTATTTATATTTTCTGAAATATAATTAATCCTCTAAAATAAATAAAATTCATATTAAAAACCCAAATTTAATATTTATTCCAAGCAAATATTAGGTATGAAAGAGTGCTAAAATGTAAGAATTTCGGTTTAAACAAGCACCCTTCACGTTAATTCCTTTCCAATGTATGTTCTTTTTAACACTAAAGCTAGTCATTCTTTTATAATCGACAAAATAGTTGATAAACTAAACCTTAGTCTAAGTCAGACCTCCGTTGGCCTCACTGTGAGCCTAACCCACGGTAAAGTTGTATAATGCCACTATTTATGACCATAGGAGAGGAAGCCCTCTATGTAAATTAGTTGATTTTAGCATAAATGACTTCAATGTGATATTGGGGATATATTAGCTATCAAGACACAGGGCTAAAATCGACTGCAAAAAGTATGAGGTTTCCCTTAGTAGTCCAGCCAGAGGTGAAATAATCATCTCTGGATAAGGAGCCCAAATAGAAATCCCTACAATATCCATGACGAAGAAGAGAAGGATGCTACAACAGGGATGTCATGCCTTTCTATTTGGAGTGGTAAACAAATCAGAATCAAGAGCCACATCAGAAGATATACCAGTGGCTAAAGGGTATCTTGAAGTGTTCCCGAATGACTTTTATACATTGCCACTCGAGAGAAATGAAGTTTGAGATTAAGTTAGTGCTTGGTGCAAATCCTTTAACAAAGGTACGATATTGTATGGCCCCAATAGAATTAAAATAGTTAAAGATGCAATTAGAAGCACTCCAACAAAAGGCTTTATAGGGCCAAATGTGTCACCTTAGGAAGCCTCGATACTATTCATAAGAAGAAGATCAAAGTATAAGATTTTGCATAGATTATAGAGAGCTTAAGAAAATAACCATAATAAACCAAGACCCTCTCCCCAATATGGATTACCTAATCGCCCAACCTGAAGGAGCTAGTGTGTTCTCTATAATTGGTCTAAGAACGAGTTATCAGCAACTTCAGATTAAGATTGAGGACATATCTAAAACTACTTCTAAACATGATATAGGTATTTTGAATTTGTAGTCATGCCCTTTGGCTTAACCAATGACCCCCCCATATTCATGACCTAATGCATTGCATTTTGAAGCCTTACCTAGACCAGTTTATTATAGTATTATCGATGATATTTTAATTTATTCCATGGATAAGAAGGAGCATGCAGAGCACTTAAGGAAAAAAATTGAGTTATAAAAAGAACATCGACTATTTGAAAAGTCTAAGAAGTGTGGATTCTGGTATAAAAAGGTGGTCTTCTTAGGCCACATTGTTTTTGAGGAGAGGATAAAGTTGGATCCTCATAAGATAGAAACAGTGGTGAACTGGGCTAAGCCTACTAAAGTTTCAGAGGTGAGAAGTATATTAGAGCTAGCCAAATACTATAGAAGGTTTGTGAAAAATTCCTCATGTATACCAGAGTTCCCTTACCAATTTAATGAAGAAAACCACAAAATCTGAATAGACCCTAGACTATGAAGTTGCCTTCTCAGAATTAAAGAGAAGCCTCACCAATGCCCTGTCATAGTCTTGTCTCACCCTAATGAGGTTTCCAACATCTATAGTGATGCCTCTAAGAAGAGTTTGCTGTGTGTCCTTATGCAAAATGATAGGGTCATTGCTTATGCTTCACAACAATTAAAGTCTTATGAGACCAATTACCCTACTCATGACTTGGAGCTGAGCTAGCTGGCTCTAAAAATATAGTGACATTACATATTTGGTGTCCCCTACAAGGTCTACACCGACCACAAGAGTTTAAAGTATTTACTCACCCTGTAAGGCCTAAATATGAGGCAAAGTCAATGGTTAGAACTCATTAAAGATTTTGATCTAAGTATCTAGTACCAAGATAATGCCAATGTGGTGGCAGATGCCTTGAGCAAAAAATCCTCTCATAGCATAAACGTACTTCTCACCCTTTCACTGACCTTCCATAGGGATCTTCAATAAATGGAAGTAGAATTGATTTATAGAAATCATAGTGGGAAACTAATGGCAACGTAAGTGAACCCAACCCTTTATAGATGATATTACTCAAGCATAAGATCTAAACCCTATATTGAAGAAGATTAACGATGATGTAAATGTTGGAAAATCCCCAAGCTTTGTGATTATGAAGATGGGTCATTAAACTAGGGACGCTTATATATTCCTAATATCATGAACCTGAAGATAAGAACCTATCAAAAGCGCACCAAACTCCCTATTCAATTCTTCCTAGGGTTAATAAGATGCACAAGGACCTTTGACAGAGATTTTAACAGAGTAATACAAAGAAAGAGATGGTGGATTTTATGGCTAGATGCGTAACATATGAGCAAGTGAAATCTGATCATCGTCAACTAGGCTGAGAAATGAGGTCCTTATAGGTCCGAGTATAAAAGTGGGATTTTATATTCATAGACTTCATTGTGGGGTTGCTTAAAACCCAAGTTGAAAAGGATGTTATGTGGGAGATTATGAATTGCTTAATTAAATCGGCCCCTTTCCTAGCCATTAGTGAAAATTGGATGGTAGAGAAATTGGCTAGGTTATATAGTAAAGAGGTGGTTAGGCTACACAGGATCTCAAGTAACAGTCTCTAATAAGGATCCTAGATTTTTATGGCATCAAGGGCTGTGCTTCAAATGACACTAGGTATGAAGCTGAACCTTAATACATCTTATCAAACCAAAACGATAGGTATACAGAGTGCACCATTAGGCCCTGGAGGACATGTTGGGAGCTTGTGTTCTAGACTACCAAGGCACTTGGAAGAGCATTTGCCATAGTTTGAGTTTTTCTATTACAACAGTTACCAAGAAAGTATTAAGATGGTACCCTTCGAGGCATTATATAGGAAAAAATGCAAGTTCCCTCTATGTTGGAATTTTATAGGTGAAGCCTTGGTGTCGATCCAGAAGTGATCCAAAATGTAGTCAACAAAATTAGAAAGATTCAAGATGGCATGAAAGCTGTCTAAGATAGACAATAAAATTAAGCCCAGAAGACGCATAGACCCTTAGAATTTAAAATCGACGGTAAGGTATTTTTGAAGGTGTCACCCTTTAAAGGAATCATGAGATTTGACAAAGTGGAAAAATTGAGCTCTTGATATGTAAGGCCGCATAAGATTCTTAAAGGGATTGGCTCCACAACCTACCATCTTGCATTACCCTTGGAACTTGTAAACGTTTAGATATGACTAGGTTTGCTTGGCAAAGGACTTGACATATGAACAGCGACCAATACAGATCCTCAATTATTTAGAAATACAATTAGAAAATATAGTCATATTGTAAGAACATGTCCTATGGGCTGATAACTCAACTCAAGAGGCCACTTCGGAGACTGAGGCCCATATGAGAGCTAAATTCCCGCATCCCATCTCTTAAGGTGCAAATTACTCTTCTTTTGAGTTTCAAGGATGAAACTATTTTAAGGGGATAGATTGTAACATCTATAATTATTAAAGCTGATAACACTACTAGTTGTAGTAGTATTAGTAATACTATCAATAATAATACTAATAATAATGATGGTGATGATGATGATGACAATGATGATAATGATGATAGTAATAGTAATGACAATGATAATATTTTGCAAAATAATAATAGTAATAGTAGTAGTGATAATAATAATAATAACAACAATAATAACGTTAATAATATATTATTCCTCAAATTAATATTGGTAGCCTTACCAATATAGAAACATGATTTTGCCAACTAAGTATAAATAAGGAATAGGCTAATACCCATTTTGATCACAATCTCATGTAACTACATGAATTAGGCAAATAATGAAGTCTAATTCCGGAGGCTTGGAGCCTTCTAGCTTACGAGATGGCAAGACCCATAATCCTGACCCAAAATCTTGGCACATTAATTCTATACCATATACTACAGACACTTTCCTTCCTAGATAAAGCCTAAATATTGTGTTTCAGTCCTGTTGTAATTTGGAAAACACCCATGAATCCGCAATTCGCTTGAATGGGTGGGCCTTCATAGATAAGTCCTTTTTGCTTCTACTTATTAATCTATCTAAATGGGACCTCTCTTCATAATTTCCTCCTTTTTCGCTAAGAGTTCTACTCTGATGATCACCATTGGTAAGCTCACAAGTAAACTATTTGTTAGAGAATTCCTCGATCCCTGTATATGTTCAATTGAGAAAGAAAACTAGTTAAGCCATAATTGCCAACGTAAGAGGAGTCACTCTTGTGTTTGCATATTTGATAAATTACTACACAACTGAGCTGACTTAACCTATCCTAGAGCATGAACCCCTTTCTAGACATCTTCTCTTACCCCTCTGTTTTGGAACAACAACAATGTGGCCATCCCAGTGATCCTCATAATGAACTTACTGTCCCTAAAGATCTTATTACAGAAGCTTACTCATCTCCTTTCTGGGCGATGAATGTTTAGGTACCTAACAGCAGGCATGCTTCGATTTGTATACTTTAGTTGAGATGATAATCATGAAAATGGTATCCATGTAATTGCAAAACTGCAGCATAAAAATCCATAGTTGTAATGTCAACAATAAGTGACTCTTAGGTGCTTAAGTTCTTTGGTAACTATTTTTAGGCCCCTGTAATTTAAGATCTAATTCTGGGGTATCTTATGTTTTCAAGCAACTAATTTTTAGGTCATTTTTCTTTTTATTCTAGTCGTTGAACTTTTAAGAAATGCAAAAAGGCCCATGGTTTGTATAAACTATGGAAATAAGATGTTTGATGCTTGTTTTTAACGATTTACCTTCTTATAAAGGCTTTACTGGTACTAGTTATCACAATCTACTACTTGTATCATAAATATTACATTTTCTGTGATTAACGGCCCCCAAGCTTAGCAAAATAATTAAAGTTTAATTAGAGAGTTTTGACCATTACCTGAACTTAGTCGGAGCTAGATTCCGGCGTTCCTCTAGCTTTCGGTTTACAGAGATTGCTAATCTCAACCTTACCTTCCTTGGATCAAGCACAACACAGATCCATTTCGTTTCCTACCTCGGACTGTAGTCACTAATCAAGTTTTAAGTACTTTAATGGATAATGAGACTTTAAGCAAGAAATTATAATATTTAGGACATAAGGTTCGATTTAATAATGTTCCCTACTAGAAAACTTCTTTTATTAAAAGCTTGAAAGTGAAATATTACAATGGAAAGCTTTGAAGAGGGACTTAAGCTAAGATCATTAGAGATGCTTGCTCATAGAGAAATGGAGAATTTCGACTTGTTGTGCTCAAGAATGCTCAAATAACCGTGTCCCTTCTCAGCACTCGATCTCTCTGTTTATAGAGAGGATGGGTACATAGGATGCCCTATTGGCTATAGTACACACTGATTTTTCCATGGCTACAGTACATACTAACTCTTCACATAGCTACAGTACACACTGGCTCTTCACATGGCTATAGTACACATTTTATTTTACAGACCAGACACTTATCAAAGTAGCATAATAATGGGGCAACCAATTTTCAGAACTTTTAATGATGACAAGACTAGTCATAATTATTGAGATTCTGCATGCCTTCATATCCAATTATATCTTTTAGACCTTCATTATATGGATAGTCATTAAAACCTTCATCTAATTGAAGATGCTCTGTATCTCATTTCTCAAATAACTCAAGAAGATATTTCTTTCCTTTTTCTGATAAAAATTTTTCAGCTCCAATATCAAAGAGATAATCAAAGATATCTTCTGAGACTGTTCCTTCCACCTTCATGTGTTCTTTAAACTCATTGTCATAGGCGAAAGTAGTATTTCTACAATGCATTATCATTTTTCCTTGTTCAATTAATGCCAAGTTTGATGATAAATGTTGTAAAATTTGAAGGCTCTTGCTAAAGTGGGATCAGTAACAAATCCTCATCATTCTGAAAACCAATCTTGTCGCTGATCGTAGGGGTCGTTGTAATCAACAATCTGAACAAGATAATGGGCTGGTTTGGTTTTCAATTTTCATATTCGATTACAGCACAATGTACCTCCAAATATAGAGATCTGATGTATGGAATTTTTGTTGGACCATCACGAGATGTAAGAATCCAATAAATCTTCTTAAACATGCTTTGTTGGAATTTGGTTAATGTTGAGAAAAATGGAGCTTTGGATCTTGGATTTCCATAAAGTAAACTATCAGCCGTTTCCCAGGCTTTAATGAGAGGGTCATTTGGAAAGATTGAGTTGGCTGGAAAACTAACACCACTAACTCCAGATTTATCAGAAAAATAGATCATTGTACTCTAAGACTCCCAAACATCATAGGATTAGTTATGACAATAATCGATGCAGGTTGCATACCACTTATTGAACCATTTTTCTTGAATACGAGAACTTATTTTTATTAGATATCGTAAGGACAACTAAGGTAAACTTGTAACTCTAAAAGGGAAAAACTTTGGGCTATTAGGTAGGCAGAAGAAAGTCGATCAAAGCGTGATCTAGCTTTTATATAGAATTCTAAGTTATCAGTGAGGACTTTACTAGAAGGAGAAACTCGTTTTAGTATGAGTGACATCTCATTATGGATTTCCTCCTTTTCTGGAACGAGGTTGGCTTTGATGATCAGCATTGGCAAAATTTTTCAGTTAAACTGTCTACCAGAGAGTTCTTTGATCCCTGTATATGTTCAATAAAGAAGGAAAACTTGTTATGTCATAATTGCCAATGCAGGAGCCGCCCTTGGGGTTGCATATTTGATAAATTCTTTTTCACAAGATCAAGTATTCCTTTGTAATCAGTTCTAATAAGAAAAAATTTTTGGGCTAAAAAGATTAAGAACTTTTTAATTCCCCTTATAACTGCAAGGATTTCTTTTTTTATTGGTGGATAGTTGCATTATGCCTTATTAAAACTCCCACTACAATATTTACAGAGTTTTTCTCCTTATTTGATTTTGAGTACTGCACTACAATGTTTATTATGGCATCTATCTCAAGAATTAAATCATCTTCTTTATTAAGCAAATTAAGAACAGGAAGATTTTTACACATTTTTTGAAGTTTCAGATAATCTTTTAATCATTAGTGGCCCATGTCCAACTCACATCTTTCTTAAGTTTTTATTGCAATGACTTTCTTAATTTAGCCAAATCTTTAATGAAATCTAAAGCATAGGTAAGGCATCTAAGAAACCTTTCTTACTACTTCCTGTCTTCAATCTTTTCAGGAAAATTTTTAATTTTTTTTAGAATATGTTTTTGTAGAATGATCTGTCCATCTTTTATCTTTAGACTAAAAAACTCAATTTCTTATTCAGCATAAATATACTTGTTCTTACCAAGTATAATACCATGGTCAATGCATCTTTGGGTGACAGTTAGAACATCATCTTTATGCTGTTCTTAGTTTTACAAAAGATAAGGATATCATCAATATAAATTAAACAACAATGATTAATGTCTTTAAAGATATTATCCATTCTTCTCTGGAATATTTGAGGTGCATTTTTAAGATCAAATGACATTATTATCCACTCATAATGTCCTTGTGGGGCACTAAATACAGTTAAAGAAATACTTTTCTCATCCGTTTTTATCTGCCAATAACCGCTTTTACAATCCCTTTTCGAGAACCAAGAAACTCCTTGAATTCTGTTGAAAAAGACTGTTTTGTTAAGAATATAGTAACCATCAAAGACAATATTATTATCAAGTTTTTGTAATTGATTACCATTCTAGCTTTTCCTCTTTTTTCTTCAGCATGATTTCTTACCATGAAAGCAGGACTAGTGTGAGGACTCTTGTTGTTCCTGATTAATCCTTTAGCCAGGAGTTCTTTTAATTTGCTTATTAAACTCCTAGATGTCCTAGTGTGTGTACACCATTTGTTTAACTCAGATAATAGTGTTGACATTTAATAAAGTGATTTTAGCAAATATTTTATCTTCATCTTAAAATTTTAGAGGATTATCATAGTAGAGTTCTTTGCATAGTTTTTCTTGTTGTTCAGCAATTTGCTCTTTAATAGATAACTCAAGTAATGAGATTGTCCGTGCTATCTCTCGTTATGTAGGCATTACCTTATCACTACACTGACTGCGTGTAAATTCAATTTTCTAATGAGTATAAGCCTTGCTTAATTTTTCAATAGGAATTGAGTGACCATTAATTGTGAATATTATTTGATTTATGATCTGTGTGCATGGAAAATGTAATATTTGAAAATTATTTTCAATAATCATGTCATGAGAGGGTTGATCAGTAGCTCATAGAATCGATATAATGCATTGAACTCCTCCTAATTCTATAGATAACTTTTCTATAGCTTTATTATAGCTCATAATACTATTATTAACTATCCTTACTTATAAAGGGTTCTTGGCTTTTTTCCATATAAACTCTAGAAATAAAGTTATTTTTCCAAAGTATACAGAGCAATCACTATCTATATAAGTACACAATTCATATTTATTATATCTCTCTAAATGTACCTCTATTGGAATATAGAAGCCATTAGGATTTGTATTGGTAGTTTCATAGTGTATCTCCATGGTCATGTTTTTGACTAATTCATCCTTATAGATTGGTTCACTAACAGTTCTAGTTTTGTACTCAATGACCTTTCTTTCTAGGCTCATACTTCGATCTACATTGGGTCTTGTAGATTTAAAACTCATTCTACTCATTTCACTGGTCAAGCTAATTGTATTATCTTCTTTAAGCTGTTCTTTACCTGATAAAGATCCTTCTTCTCAATCTGATCTTGTACTCATGCTTCTTAATAATTGGGGTTTAATGGGGATTTTACCATCCTCATCAATTGTTATTATATTTTTCTTATTGATCTTTGTAGGATTGGCAAAGCTAGATATCTATGAACGATCGATTTTTATCTTCTGAGGATTGGACTTAATCCTCTGGATCTTTTGGATAGGGGTAGGACTTTCAAATTTTTCTACTTCTATCATTGTTACCTTAGTCTTTGGGTACATTGTATTATCTAATTTGTAGATAGTTTTTCGAAATATGCTTAAAGGATATCCTCCTCTTTTCATGTCCATTCGAACTGTTTTTATCTTCAAGGATAGGATTTTTTTGGCAAATTTATCTTTTAGACTAACATAATATTCTGGTCGGTAATTGAATCCTACTGACCCATTATATATATTGGTCTTTATTCCTATGATAATTTAATTATTGAATTTGGTATGCCTAATATTACAGAGTAAAGTATAAAGATCGATATCTTTGCCATAGTATTGTAATGGCGTGATTTGAACTTGGACACCTCCGACATGGATATACCTATACTTTTTATCTTTGTTATGCTTAAAGATATTTTTCCAATTAATGAGATTCACTTCTCCAACGTCATACTCACAATCCTTTATCTCCAGATCTCCTTTCATCATTTCACATACGTATTTGCTTTTTAATTGAAAGATGATTTTTTTTTGGATCATGTCTTTTTGGATTATGGAAAGAACCCAATCTCCTTTGACTTCCTCATTATTATTATCCACCACAAACTCTTCTCCTTGAAGATCACCAAGGCTAACCAAAGTACTTTCCATCATAAGGCTTATTTCTTCATAATCACTTTCTTCATATTCATTGTCCATTATAATTTCAACAATTCCTTTGTTGTTATTTAGGGTTAGGTCTAAGACCTCATCTTCACTAAGCTCAACATAATCTGGGCTACCCAAAGTCTCAATAAACTTGTTATTCTTCCTATTTTTGCTTTCATTAGCATAATATCCTACTTCTCTGCATGCCCAACATCTACAGTTGTTTTTCTTTGCCGAACAATAAGCGGCTTTTCTAAAAAATCTTCGATTTTTAAGACTTGGTTTGTTATAATGTTTTCTCTTATATTTCTCTCCCCATTGTTTATTAAAGCTCTTTTTCTTATAAAATTTTCTTTTTTATCTCCTTTCATGTTCTTTTTCCCATTGGTGAGGTGAATCCCAATAAGTTAGGAATTGCTTCTTAATTTTCTTTTGCTTTTGGAGATCAAGACATTGATCATTGACCTATTTTCTTAAATAAGAGATCCTTGAACCAAGGGTATCAATGGCATCTGCATGTTCAAGCAATGTAATGTACTTTTCATTAATTATGAAATTTATCGAACATGGCAATTTGTCATAGAACATGCCAAGATTAGTCTTATTATGCCCAATTTTGTAATAATATTGACTAAATTCAGTAATACAATTTTTGAAATATATCATATCTCATAATTCTATATTATTAATCTTTCTCTGCTATTCTCTTACCTTTTATTCAGAATCAATTTTAGCACCGATAAATTCGGTTTCAATTTCTTTGCATAGATTTCTAAACATAACAGCTGGTATTTTTATCATTCTTAATATATTTTTACCTTCTTCTGTTAATGAATCGTACTAGTCATAGTACCAGAAAAACTATGTTTGATGTAATTTAGAAAATTTACAGTAGTCCAAGTAGTATTGAGGTTTAGGATACTATTCATTCATGTTTTTCAGCGTTCAAATATTTCTTCTCTATTTTGAGCTCCATCTATATTTAAGATATATCCTATCTGAGGGTAAGGCCAACTTCTTCAAAAGTAGTAATTTTCTTTGGGATGAACCCAAAGGAAAAATTGGTTGTTCGTCCTGCTGGAACATACCTAGGTCTCAGAAAATAAGTATTTCTCCTAGAAGGTTCACCAAATTCCTCAGGCTTAAGAACAACATTGTTAACCCGATTAGTCTCTATTTCTCTTAAGTTGAGTTCTTCTCTAATTTTATTAATCTTGTCTTCAATAGTCATTTTATCACATTTTTTTATCTAGTTTTCCTCTAATTTCTTCTAAAGGTAATGCATTAAGATTATCAAGCTTAATCAGGTTCATCTGCTAATATATTTCTTCTTCTAATTGAACATTATTGGTTTGTTCATTATCATCAGATAAAACATCATGTTTGTCACTAATTATGCCCATGATTTTGTTTAGTTCGTTCGGATTCTATACTTTCTCGAACATATCCTGTAGTTCTTCAAGAGTATACTGCTTCTACTCCAACTGCTTCTTCTTTTTCTGCTTTTTCAATTGCTTTTTCACCTGATTTTTCTCCTACTTCTTTGTGGATTTTTATCTCGTGTAAAGGAAATGGAATCTTATTTTTTGGGTTTCGAAAAGGATATTTATGCCGAAATGGAGTACTAATACTGGAAGTGGCTTTTCTGCTATATCTTACTTCGTTAACTCGAGAAAAGTGAATTACCTATATTTGCTTCTTAAGCTCCTTCACTTCAATCTTAATTTTAACGCATTTATCTTTTAATTCTGAAACTATATCAGTGATATAGTTTAATTGAGGTGCTACTAGAGAAAGGCCTTCTGGTGAGTGAATAATGTGTCAGTAATTTGGCCTAGGGCAAGCAGGTGATGATTCTAGTGTTGATCACAGTTAATCACAGTTAATTAGCTTAATTAACCATTAATTGGCTTGATAACCTTAATTATTTTTGATCATGTAGCTCTGATACAAATTAAAAGAGGGCTTCGAATAGCATTAGTGAGCAAAATATCACATACACAAATTTTGATTGTTTAAAAGTAAGTTTTTAAGGATTGAGGGTAGATTTGTAAATATGAAAAGCAAAAAGGTGTTTCTGCAAATAAATGAATAGTAAATAGCTTCCTTTTCACTACTTACCACACAACGTAGGACACCTTATAATTAGTTATCAAATTAGAGGGGACCCTTAAAATAGTTTACGATAAACAAAGGATACCTCTAGGTAGCCTTTCCTAATGTCAAACAAGTTTTGCCATGTTGAGGAGGCCGGACATGGAGGAGCAATAAGAGTAATTCATTTTCATGTACTTCCGAGTACGGGAATCAAACAAAATTAACCGACATCAAGATGTGGACCACAATCTTAAAATGTTAAAAAAAGGGGAGCCTTGAATACAATACACATTGTTGTAATTACACTGGCATTAGGTTAGCAAGGCATATATATATATATAT